>JAODAI010091102.1:0-17516 GCA_027575025.1 Scotoplanes globosa | reverse complement strand
GCAGTGGTTATATGAGCCACCCAAAGCCTTTGATATACCAGTTAGAGCCACTTGAATATAATTATCATCACTCCGGACTCGAACTCCCGACCTTACGATCATAAGTCCAACGCTCTATCAACTCAGCTAACTGGTCAGAGTATACACGCCGAGACAACAAACAGCAGCGCTGGGATTCGAACTCGCGATCACACAATCACGAGTCCTTTCCCTTACCACTGGGCTATCTCGACTCCTGTACATATATATATATCCCACAATTCCAAAGTTCGATGTGGCCATGTGTATCTGAGTATGTGGGTCACGGTATATACTAGTGTGATTCGGAGGCTGTATATCATCTGTTCATCTGTTTGTCCAATTACATGTTGTGTCAGGAACTTCTCCTTAATTTACAGTGATTGATATAATATTTTTAAATATGTATGGAGATGCACAGATGGGGGTGTCCTAATGACATTGGTAAAAGCTAGACACAATTTCTCGCTTCGAATATAAGAACACATACACTTTGACTTGGCTAAAATTGGGCAACATATTTCAAAGAAGACGGGCATATTTTCCCCTAAAAAGTGATTTATTTTTTTGAAATAGTAAAACTGAATATTTCCAATCATTTTGGTTCTTCTACATTTTTTTCTAAAATTTTCTATCAGTTTTTTAAAAAAAAATTCTCATAACTTTAGCGAACAAATTATACATTCGAGCCAAGACACCATTGCTCAGATTTTTCAGATTTTGGAGGAGTTGAGTTTTCCCGCCATGTTTTCCTCAATTTTATCAACTTTTCCCCAAATGTGTATCGTTTGTGTAACACGATACGATACGTATCATCTACATAAATATGTAGACTTAGCAGGCGTGGATCCAAGGGGGGCGCCGGGGGCGCCCACCCCCCCCTTTCGTCGAGGTAAAAATAAACAAACACACAAATAAAATAAATTAAAAACGTCAATATACATGAATTGGGTTCTTAGGTGCCAGGAAAACGCATATAACCACCCCATATTTTAAAAAAAATCTTGGGGGAGGACCCACAAACCCCCGCCAAGGCTTCGCGGCTTCGCGGCTTCGCGGCTTCGCGGCTTCGCGGCTTCGTCGCTCGCAGTTCGGGCTGCTCCCGAAATTAGCCCCCCTCTTTAGAACATGCTGGATCCGCTCCTGAGCCCCATATCAAATTTAAACGTCAATATCTTGCTTGAAAAGTATTACAGCTACATGTATTCTAATTATGTTTAGTGCATATTCAGGTAGATTTTTATCTGATCTCTGATATATTATTTGGAATGTAGTTGTACTTTAAATATGCTTACCCCAAATTAAGTTCAAAAATGATATTGCAACAACGGCCAATGAGGCTACCATTTCACCATGAATTGGGATACATTAAGCACGAGATAGGCTACCACACTATTACCATGCACCATACATTAAGTGGTAGACATAGACTCACTGTGGGTGTATAATTTCATTTATTAAGCCGTCGGTTTGTTGTGAACATGTTGAACACATTGTCAAATCGTATTACACTGGATAACCGTGATACTGTTGTATGTCCTGCATTATGTATGTCTATATCAGTCCAACAATCAATAATATGTCACCCATGAGCCATATTACCCCAATGATCCAATACCACAACACAGACGTGCATGTGTCGAGCTTCTCAATAACATTGTAACACATATTGATACTATGATTCGAACTGATTATTGACCGGGGAAGTTATAAATTGTCCACCCGATTTACCCAACCACTCTAGCCCTGGCAGCAATATCCACACGGTAGCCAGGAATACAAAATGCCATACAAAACTCCAATTTCAATTTCCAAATTATATGTCAACAACATCAGAACATCTGTACCTCTATGAAATTCAAAATGTGAGGATAATGATACGATATAAAAGGATATCAATAAAAGGAACTCCGGCCTTCCGTTGCGCACGTTCTGTGTGAAACAGTTCAGCATATAACCAGCTTCTGTGTTGATTGTACCGATGTCTCGGTGAATGAGGCAGACAATTTATAACTTCACTATATACATGACCAATTCCAACATTACCAATGTATGTTGCAGTTAGGCTATAGAGCCACTTCAGTTATGTAATACCGGTGCACGATTGTCACAATTTTGGTTTTGTCCAATCCCTCATGCTCTTTTTTGCAAGAAGGTTAAAATACCAGAACCTATACTGCAGTACCATCGGTGCTATAGTAGCAATTCCGGTATTGCAATCGTCTGGTTCAGGCAAATCCCACCCACTTCATCAATGGAGGGAGCATGGTCAACAATACAGTGATCATTTACTATGAGTAAGAACAATCCGATTGTTTCAGCCTAGTTGTTATACGAGCCATCTAAAGCCTTTGGTATACCGCTTATATAGAGTCACTGGAATATAATCATGAAGAGGACGAAGGATACCGCACAGAGTTATGCAAATGAGATGCTAAAATTAAAATAAATAGGAATGATATCGGGACATATCCCACTGAACTTCAAGTTCAGTATGAATGGAAAAAGTATACATGCCGAAACCGTTTTTGTCATTACATTCAATAGTCTAAAAACCTTAACACGTGTTATAAACAAGGGGTTCCATTTGTAAAACGTGTTATAAACAAGGGGTTCCATTCGTAACACTAACACTAAAAAAAATAAACCTCTTGTGCATAACATGTGTATAAGACGTTATATCACATGAGCATACAAAGCGCTACTGTATTTCGATCTAGAAGCATCTGCCAGCAATTTATTCGGTGATCAATTTGTCATTGACACCCATCACCAAATGATTCACCGAAAGCCTCTCCTAAGTATAATGCAATGTGTGACCAAGTTTATCAACACTGTATTTGCATAAGTCGGTGATTTTAGCAAATTAATCCATTGTCAAGCATATTCTGCAGCATATTATATACGATCATAATCAGATACATATTAAAAGAAAATAAAAAAAACTTGTTAAAATCACCAGTAAAACTTTGAAGTTCGAAAATTGTGATTTTTATAGCTTAAGCCTACGTCAGATACATGAAATACACTGTATGCATTAATAAGTATTCGATATAAATGTTGCAATAACAATTGGGTCCACACTACTCATTTCATTTTATTTAAGGATTTTCTACAATTATAGTAATATATACCTTTAGATCAGTACTTTATAATGTTATATCAAATATAAATGGTGGAAAGGAAGAAAATGTACTAACACTTTGGGCGTTGAAAATACCAAACAGAAACGATATAGGCTTACTGTAATTTAGTACGCAAATATTATTTATATATAAGCCTATATAATATACATATGGGCCTATATATAAAAGTCAAGATAGCCCAGTCGAGATAGCCCAGTGGTAAGGGCAAGGGTTCGTGATTTTGGGATCGCGGATTTGAATATCAGCGCTACTTTTGGTTGCCTCCGCATGTATCCTTTGAGGAAGGTTCTTTATCTATATGGCTCTGCAGACACTTTGGTTCACCGAGGTCCATATGTTGACGTTAGGAAGGACATCCGACCACCAAGGGCTACTTATACCGCTTCTGAAAAGCCATTGTGTTGGTAAAGCACCGTCTCGATATTATATATATATATATATTATATGTTGCATGTACTTAGAAAACAATAGGCAAAGCAGTATAATATTAATAAAAGATAAGTTTTTATAAAAAATAAGGTTTAATATATTGAGTGTTGATTATAAAGAATTATATTAATTAGTAGAAAAGATATATGTACATATGGTTGTCCAAAAACACAACAACAAAAGAGGATGTGAATATTAAGAATGAATACATGTTGATACCGTCCCATAGTTTCCACAAAATGCATAAAAAAGAGGGCGACATTCTATATAGAGTAATAGTGAGAAGAACATACATTCGTCCAAACACAGCCAGAAAAGTTCTAAATTGTCCGCATCATTCACCCAAACACACTAATTATCTGATATTATGCGCACGGTAGCCGGGTATACAAACTGCTATGCAATAATCCAATTTCAATTTCCAAATAATATGTCAACAACATCAGAACTACAGTACATTTATGATGTTCCAAAAGTTAAGTTAATTATAAGACAAAATAATTGTTATAAAAGAAACTCGGACCTTCCGTTGTGCACGTTTTCTGTAAGAAAGTTCAATATAACCGGCTGCCGTGCCGAGTGTGTCGATGTTTGAGTAACTGGGGCAGATAATTTAGAACTTCCCACCCAGCCACGGGTCGATACACAGTTCAACCGAGTGTTAAAGAGTTCACGTCTTCAGCTGTGGAATACTGAAATGAGAATTACTTTGGACATTTACTACCATCACGGCAAAATATATCCCAACCCGCTAAAGTACAATTAAGTGAGTGTTGACATCCACATCAATTTAACAACGGCATAAAATATTGAAAAACGTTTTAATATAGTTTACTGTCTTGCTCGTATATTAAACATGTAAACTTAAGTCAGTCAGTAAATTATAATATATTTCTAGAGAGAGGCAACGATCGGCGTGAAATAGATGTAGATTATGGTAACTTTACTTGTTGGAACCATATTAACATATATATTTGTTAAATTATGGCAACATGTTTTACTAAACGTTATATTGCTTACTTATAACGTATCATTCCCAAGTAAATTATGACAACATATATTACGAACGTTAACATTATTTACTTATAACGTATCATTCTCAAGCTACGAACGTTACATTATTTATTTATAACGTATCATTCCCAAGTTATGAACGTTACATTATTTACTTATAACGTATCATTCCCAAGTCACGAACGTTACATTATTTACTTATAACGTATCATTCCCAAGCTACGAACATTACATTAATAATTATAGCGTATTATTCCCAAGTTTTGAATAGTTGAACTAATCCAGCATTTTCGGGAAATATTACATCCTTTGGACACGGGTTTCAATAATTTCGTTAAGAAATTCCAGTTCTTTCACTGGAGATAATGCTTATTTAAGTAGTTTTTTAACTAAAATATATTTTGAATTACAAAGAGTTTAATTTCATGCGAATGTTCATATTGAACTAGGCTTGCGATGTACCCAAGCTATGTCGGGCGGTGAACTTCGGGTGGCACCAAAGGGGGAAGGTGGTATATACCGCATCGGGGAGGTCTACCCCTGTCTGGGAGTATTATGCAATAATTCGAGGATTGTTTGTTTTAATATTTTCGATAGCTGTATACCGTTGGATTTACGGCATCTCCCGATAGATGGTCATTATGAAGATGCGTATTATTGGATATCGCTCGATATGAATAATATCCGTATAGGCGACTCTTGAAACACAATTGGTATGCCTGTGGGAAAATTATATTCTACACATTATGGTGCATTTTTTCTTAGTAGGTTTTTATTGTACTTATGCGCTAACTAAAAATTATAATTATGAAAATTTAACATTTTTCAAAAATCCTCGAGAGTCAAATCTAACTTAACATCTAAAGTATCTTCATTATAATCTAGAATAAAGATTCATCGAAGGCATGACGGTATTATAAATTATATTTTCGAGCTGGTTTTAAAGAAATTTGGTTTCATCGGGATATTTCATCTTTTTCTTTTATATTTCATTGTTTTTTATGGTTTTATATACTTTCTTTATTGTTACAACACATATAATCTGTATTCACGAGTTTTTTGTGTACAATTTTAAATGCAATAATTGCACATATTTTAAACGTACCATTTTAAGATTAGTAGGACACCTATTGTACTTGAAATGTCAGATACTGTATACTGACGAAACTGGTGTCATACACTCTAAAAAGGTCTGGTGGAATTTCACCAGACCCGGTGTTCGTATAGGACCCACGATATACTGGGTAATTTTCTAACGCAGATCTGTGTCATTTTCTACTTATTTCTGGTCCCTCATATCCATATCTATATTATTATATATTGTACCTTCTTGCATATATTTTGTTATTTATAATGTCATATGATTGATATACCTTGATTGTAAATTTTATATGGATTGTGGAAATAAACTTGAAACTTGATTTCACCAAGAATCTGGTTAAAATCAACCAGATTTGCGTTATAAATTTCACCAGAATGTTGTAGGTCCTATGCGAACACCAGCGTGGTGAAATTCCACCAGACCTTTTTAGAGTGATATGAGGGGAGATTTCATACCCGGGCGGTTGTGGTTCCAGGGTTAAAATTTCGAAGTACTGTAGGCGTTAAGCTCCCTCCCCCCAAAAATACAAAATAAATAAATAATAAGAATATAGTATTAAATAAGGTTTACCATGCCTGTCAATCTTCTGTTAATATGGGTATATTACATACGGAAGTATCTATCATATTTACTTAATTTACTGTATTTCGAAGTAGTTGTATTTTATAAAGGATTCTGTTTGGCGCATACTTCCGCCTTATATATACTGTACTTCATCCACGCATTGATGCTGCCGTATAGTACTTTATGTTATTTTTGTATACGAGTGAAGTATATAACACACTTAATTTGAACTTAAACCTCAATCGAGGCTCAATGTGTATATCTCTTCACCAATAAAAGTATTGAGATGTTAAGTGCCAATGCGGGGTCTGAGTCCCGACGGGTTTATAAATGTAGTAAAATAGAAAAATAACAGTTTTTAATTAATTGAATACTATGCAGTGATACAATTTCAAATGCAATCTCTAAGAATGCTAGATTCGTCATAAAATCCTGTCATTTCGAATCAAATGTTCGGTTCTTTCCGGAATATTAAGTGTAAAGTGACGTCAGAAGAAAGACACAGTTGCTAATATAACATGTCTTTGAAAAAATAAAGCGTACCAGTGCATTGTGTTTCAAAAGATAGTCAGCGTCTTTGAAATAATAAAATATATCAGCACATTGTGTGTATATATTGAGCGTCTTTGAAATAATAAAGTATATCATTACATTACGTTTATATATTAATCGTCTTTAAATAATAAAATATATCATTGCATTGCATGTGCATATATATGTTGTCTGTATTTGAATAATAAAGTATATAACTACATTGTATTTATACGTTGAGCGTCTTTGAAATAATAAAGTATATCATTACATTATGTTTATATATTGAGAGTCTTTGAAATAATAAAGTATATCAGTATACTGTGTTTATATATTGATTTTATACTTGAATTTATGCTTGAATTAATGCCCATATTTGGAGTCAGACTGTCAGAGGGGTTCCTGAAGAGGAATGTGAGGGAATTTCGATGGGGTACGAGGAACATGTAGGGTATAGAGTTGGTAGAGTTGTGCCAACGCAATGACCTGGCGGTGGCCGGTTCTTTCCTAAAAAAGAGAGCCAGTCACACAATTTCGTATAGGAGTGGTTTGCACAAAACGGAGGTAGACTTGCTGGTAGCTAGAAGGGGGAAACTGTGGAGAGATAAAGACTGTAATATTTTAGACGGGAAGCATGTTACCACGTAGCACAAACCACTCTTTTTTGCATTGCGGTTACAGAAACGTAATGTAGTGAGGGAAGTGGGCGAAAGTGATTAAACGGTGGTTATGTAAGGGACGGATGTAGCAGTGGTACGGAGCTTTCCGGAGCTACATCAGCAGGTAGCTGGATGATGATGATGTAGGGAGGAAACTTATCTTTAAGATGGCACGGGACAGGAAGGAAGAGGGCGTTGGTGTTAATGGAGGCGGAGTGGTTAAGGGTCCGGATGGGAGGTTAGTCACTGAAAATTATGAAGTTATTACGGTATGGGAGAACTACATCAGAGATTTGTATGCTCAGGGAGGAGGTGCTGATCGAGATTTCGGACTTTGAAGTGGGTTGGGCTCTGAGACGGATGAAGAAGGATAAGGCTGCGGGTTTGGACGAAACGAGGGTGGATATGTTTGTTATTACAGGGGATGTAGGAGTAAAGTGGTCAATGAGACTGTTCAACGTGTGTTTGGGGGAGGGGAGTACCGAAGGGACTGGTAGACGGGCCTGATTGTGCCTATTTGGAAGTAAAAGGGTGATTGATGTTCATGATCCAGGAAAGTATCGGTGTATCACACTGTTGGGACAGGTTTTCAAACTTTTGGAAAGGACTTTGGATAGAAGAATTAGGGTTAGAGTTGAGACGGAGATCGAAGAGGAACATCAGGGCTTTCGATGGGGGAGAAAAATAAGTGATGGGCTGTTATCATTTAGGCAGTTGTTATCACTTGCTAGGAAGCGGAGTATGGCATTGAGTTTAGTAGATTTGGAGATAGCGTTCTGGTTGGTTCGGAGATGTTAGAAGAGTTTGGGGTTAATATTGGGCTTAGGCAAGGTAGTGACCTCAGTCCACTTCTTTTCATTGTGGTAATGGAAGTGATTAGCAGGAAAGTTAGTACAAAGAATGTACTGAAAAATATGTTACATGCTGATGATCTATCAATAGTTATGAATAGTAAACGGGAGTTGCAGTAGGTGCTGGTAGAAGGGAAGGATTTATTTGAGGGGCATGGGTTGCGTATGAACATGTATAAGACATAGGTTTTATCAGTGGGCGTGCCACGACATGAGTTGGGTATACCCCTTGTAGGTAAAGGTTTTAAGCAGAGGCAGAGTTTTGCGTATCTGGAGGGAATGGTTTCTAGGGGGGTGCGGTCTGGTGGGGAGGTGCGTAAAATGATCCACTCGGGGGCCCTGTCCTGAATAAATATAGAAGGTGACCTGTATAACGTATGGATGAAGGGCGACTCCCGAAAATGGTGATGTCACATGCGGAGGTATGTAGAAGGGGTAGGGATACCTCATTTAAGATGGAGGGACTGTGTTGAGAGAGATTTTAGGAGGGATAGAGATGATGGAGATTGGAGGGTCATGGCTACGGATAGAGGGAAGTGGAGAGCGGTGGCCAATGATGCGGCTGTTAGTTGGTATGTTCTTCCTCACCTCTCTTTAGAGATGCAAGAGGTAGATAGAGAGATATGGTATACATTTAACAAGTATGAGTGGGAGGCTAATTTATGTACCTTGAAGAGATAGGCCATTTTCACATTAATCAGAAAGGTATATTTTGGAAGTTATATATGCATGGATCTGCTAACTAACTGAAAAGTGTAATTCCTTTGTATAATCGACATTGTCTTCTCTATCTTGACTTCAATATCGAAACATGTATCAGATAATGATTTTGATAACGTGTGGGCTTACCATGCCGTTTGTAACGGCTTTATTACAAATTAACGGCCAGGGAAGCCCAATCATCCAGTAATATCATTACATTCATTGTATAGAGATTGAACAGAAAGATACCATCCTATCCGACAAATCACTATATCGCTACCACGACTGTTTTCGCCTAAATTATAGAAATCGCCCATAATTATGCGTACTCATTTTGCAATTATGTATTATGTGTGCATTGCTAAAACATTTATGGCTAGACAATTATTATTGTTGATTTGTTAACATTTTGCAATATTAATAATTATTAAATGATTAACTTACATCAAGCATACCTGATGACGTCTTCTTTTGATTGTGTGCGTGAGCCTAAGATAGTGGTTATGAATCCTAGTTGGTAGCACCACCAGGCTACTCAGCTACATCATATATCTAAGGTTGTGGGTATAATTGGATGGGAACGATCTTTACTCAAACCGAAAATATAATTTGCAATGATATATTCAAATAAAGTATATACAATTAGAGTATTACAATGTACATCAATTATGGCTGAATATTATTGCATTGCTAGTTGTGACGTCATTTTATTATACCATACAGTCAGACAGCCCAGAGGCATACACACTATGAAGTTGAATTCAGTTGGCTGTCATCCACAAGGTACACATCCAAAATATACAAATGGGTAAAGTTTGAAACTTATTGAGTAATAAAACAAACTGTTGTACAATGTCATGCAATTAAATGTGTAGACTTGTCGACAACATAAAATTCACTATTTTGACCACGCTCGGTGGTGTCAACAAGAGTTTAAATCCATGTTTGCATTATGCTATACATGTCTGACATGAAAAGCATATATGCGTCTAAAATCATTATTAATGTTCATAGAGCGATGCCATGATAGTTCAATAATGTTTTGATAATATTAGAGGTCATTAGAAAAAATTGTTCATATATAGTGGTAATTTTGTATTGATTAATTGGTGTTCAGTAATTAAAAAGTTCGGCAACACCTACGATGTCCAATGAATATTAATTTATAATTTGTTGATAATGTACAATGACAGATCGATAATAATTAATACCGTATGTCGTCATATTGCCAGAAAGATAATTGTACGGCTTAAGATATATGTCTTTATTAACAGTGGTCATATATCGTAAACACCCCACTCCCCCCTCGACATTTTTACGACGGAATCGTACTCTCTCGGCGTATAGTTTTTATCAATGCTAAATAAGAAGCTACATAAGAAGAACATTTTGACGTCATTCGCGTCCAAATCGGACATTCCATGTAGGTGTCACATGAATTTTAAAATGGTATGTTTTAAAAATGCTTGTACAATAAAACCTTGTGAATAAACAATTCAGGTATTATAACACTGTTATTTGTACATTGGTTGACATAATAGTGTATTGTATAAGTCTGACCTTGTTGTCAGATACAGTCCATTTCATCTCGAAACAATATAATACAAAAATGAAACAATGCAACACATAAGACGTAAAACAATACAATACATATAGAAAATACATAAAATCATCAAAAACAATGAAATACATAAGACAATATTAAAATATCACATTAATGTCATTTTTCATCCATAACAATTTGGAAATGTATTCCTAGTATACATGTTGCCATCCAATTTTTTTATATTTGGTTATAGTGAAGTTACATTAGATTTCGAGTAAGATGTTATGTAATTTCAGGTATTAATGTGAAATGATGTATACTAATGTTATAATTAGTTAATAACATAACATAATAACATATTTAAGATTTTTTCGACACTACGTTGTCCAAAACATGTTTTTCTATGGTCAAGCTAAGTTTCAAGTCATTCGGATATTCCACGACTGAGATCCCAGATGAACGAAATACAATTGAAATGTTATCCATCACAGTACTCCATTATGGATGTCTACTTAAAGTTACAGACAACTTAGACAAGACGAGATATTTGCCGATAATAATGTCAGCCGTAATTTATTATTTTTTAAAGCATTCATCAAACACATAATATACCTGAATACTAGACAGGCTTTGTAATAATTTTTAAAAACACAATTAGGGATTCGTTAAACATCAAACGTATCCAATGGCTTTAACAGATTTAACAACATGAACTTGAACACCAAATCATAAATTACAGACATATCTTAATATCAAACAGTGTGGTATAATTATCTATAATATATAAAATATGATTTATTGTACTGTCACCGTAAAGATATACACTTTATGTATCACATCGTATTCGTTTCGTACATTGCTGTCGATATGCATAAATGATGCGTAGGTAGTGATCATAAATGGGTTGTCTTGCCGATACCGCGATATTTTACACGATAATCTAAGATTGGCTTAAACACGATAACCCATAAGATTGCCTATCATTCTGAGTTCTGGTGACGGTCACGTGAAATCTCCTTACCGTAGCTCTGTTTTTAATGATAAAGAAGCGGAAGACTCGCCACTCCTAGACCAGTATACCTTTAATCTTCGTTAGTGATATACTACACTTATCACAAATTAAAATGACGTGGCAACTCGTGAAATCCATATGTGTATGTCCACGAAACATCACTTAAATTGGTGTCGATCTGTAGAGTCACCATCCATGGGTTCCCAACTGGAACAAAATGTTCCTTGTTCAAGGTCACATGTAAGACAATCAAGCAATCATCATTGGGACTTGAGCCGATGACCTTCAGTCACAAGTCCTTTCAATTAACCACTGGGTTCCCCCAAATATGCAATGCACTTTGTGACATAATATACAGTATGATTAATGTACTTGTCAATTGTAATCACCCCCTCCCCTAACATTTTAACATTTACCTCCCAATTTGACTTAAGTACAATTAATTCAACCTAAGTTAAATTGCATTTCACTTGAGTTAAATACAATTTATATTTCACTTAAGTTGAATACAATTTGACTTAAGTTAAATACAATTTGACTTAGGTTAAATTGTATTCCACTTAAGTTCAATTGAATTTAACTTAAGCTAAATTACATTTTACTTAAGCTTGATTCAATTTCACTTAAGTTGAATTGTATTATGCTTAAGCTGAATTTCACTTAAATTAATTATACTCCACTTAAGTTAATTCAATTGCACTTAAGCTGAATTTTATTCCACTTCAGTGGAATGTAGTTGGTCAGATAATGTGGGCGTGTTTTATGTGTATAAGGCGTAGTTTCGTATTTTCGATATGCACGCAAATACGGCACATGCACTATACTTATACAATATTTGAAGTGCTACTTTCAAGCACAGTGTATCGTTTATGTTACTATTCATGCGTGGGTATACAGTTGCAATAGTTGAATTTAAGATAAGTGAAATTAATTTCCGTGAAATTAATTTCACTTAACTGAAATTGGCAGGTAAATGTTAAAATGTCTTGCAATGGCACGACGTTTTAACATTTACCTTCCAATTTGAATTAAGTGCAATTCAATTCAAATTATGTGGGCGTGGTTTATGTGTATGGAGCGTGGTTTCGTATTTTCGATCTGCACACAAATAAAGCAGATACACTGTACATATACAGGACTTGCAGTGCTATTTTTAATCAAAGTGCATCGTTTTTTTAATATTAATGCGTGGATATAATAGGGCCTTAACCTAGGAGGCTTATCGTTTACAAATAACCTAGCGACTAAATATCATATGCAAATATATTGTATATGTGGACACGTGTTTTCACATTATATATTTAATTGACTAATCACATTTCACTGAAGTTAAATTACGCAATTGTCCAATCACATTGCACTGAAGCTAACTTGCAATTGACAAATCACATTTCACTGAAGCTAAATTGAATTGCACTTAAGCTAAATTGTATTTCACTTAAGTCAAATTGATTTTAACTTAAGTCAAATTGAATTTAGCTTAAGTAGAATACAATTACACCTAAGTCGAATTCAACTTAGTTTAATTGGATAAGCTAAAAAATGTATTCCACTTAAGTGGAATATAATTCACTTAAGTGGAATACTAAATTGAATTTAACTTAAGCTAAATTGGATGGAAAATGTTGTATTTCACTTAAGTGAAATTGAATTTAGCTTAAGTAGAATACAATACAACTTAAGTTAAATTGAATTTAGTTTAAGTAGAATGCATTTCACCTAAGTAAAATAGCAAGGTAAATGTTAAAACGGCTTGCCATATACCCTCGGGCATAGCGAGGATGTCATTTCACATTTGTAGCATGTGGGTTTCTCTCCCCACTACATTTTTGAAGAGTCACGGCAGGGCGGAGCACTATTTGGCTGACTATCATGTAGCTAATTATCCTGCCAGCGTACCACCGGAAGTGATAGTTAACCATAGACAATCATCGATGTAGTCCCCGTACAATAATTGATGCAAGTCCTGGAGTAACAATCCAAGCCAATATATATGTTTGGACAACCCCCTCTTCTTAACTGTCGTCCGAAGTAGAGCGGGGAATGTGAACTGACCTCGACGATTGACAAGGGCTTTACTGTGTATATACGGGATTTAAATACGGGCTGGATATAACATACGCTGATGTAGTATATATTTCTCAACGAATTGATCAATCCTGGTTTCCATGTTTTATGGTGGAACTCTATTGGCATTGGGAATATGAGTTGTTTAAAAATAATGAAATTGCCTGAACTGGATTTGGGTCACCTTTGACATGTTTTGGGTGATCTCCATTTCTGTATGTCAATTTGAAGCTAAATAATCATATCGGTCTCCCGATACATAGTACGGATAACCCAGTGTCATTGAATGTATTCGGTCGCAATTTTCACCATATTTAAATAGCATTATACAATAATTTGTGTTGTTTTCAAATCTCATGTCGCTATGCTGAATGGTAATTTATGCGTTGGTATTATGTTTAGACTGTCGCGGTACGTCTCATAACTTCCACCATTATCATCAATATTTCTCCTCATGTAATGGACACGGGAGTGAGTACTATAGCGAAACCTGATACCACTCGATAAATGCATAATGTATTTCGTATTAATTCCGTAGCCTACTATATTTCAATTAAAATATTTTAACACCGTCCAATGATTTATCTTTGCCGTACACAGATTCTGTTAATGCATTGGTTGATTTAGACTGACCAGTTCCGACTAATAATATTGTACTATACTATACTAAGAAATATCTGTAGGAAGTAAATTGATTCAGTGGTTTAGTTTACGGAGGAGTGGTTATACTACACACCACTTTCCAGTACTGCCTTCTGTGTTAAGATCCAGGAATTGACGTACACGTTTCAGGTGATCTGTGTACGTATGTACACATAATGACGCATATCGGTAATCAGATATACGGGTGGGTTCCATTAGCCCCCACATCCTCCCCCATGTTCAGTCACACCAGTATTTTATTGACTATTATACCGATTTAACACTTTACGACGAAAACAACTTGGCAGTCTTAACAAAAAACAAGATGGCGTCCATAATGGTATCCAAAATGGCCAAATTTGTGAAAATGTCAAGAAATTTCTATAGACAATTATTATATGTTTTCAATAAAACAATAAAATAATCATATATCGAGATCGTCATGGCAGATTAATGTAATAATTAATTTGGTTGCAGTCAAAACAGGAAGTTGGTATTTTATGAACAGTCACATGCAGTTTCATTATGCCCGTATATAATGTCGAAAGGAACTGCGTTTTCTCTAAGCGCTATACAATATGGTATTTATATAACCAATTTGATATATGCCGTCTGTGGAATCTTTCATATATATTATAATATGTCTAGTGTTTTCCAAGCTTCGTAATTATGCTCACATATATGCGTCATAATTTGACTAACCTTCATCAATTCCAAACGTGTATTTGTCTAATACTATAGTCTATTACTTAGGATGCTTAGCAATTGTCGTCGATTTTGATATTATTTTGTGCTTAAAATGAACTTACGCCATGTATATTGTTGCTGAAACTGTAATACCAATTTTGACATGACGTGTGGTATATTGTGAGTATCAAAATAATGGGGTAAGTACAGAATTAATGGACTTCTGTTTGTCTCATTTTTGCCAATTCGAATAATACTTCTAAATTATTAAATTCCAAATATGACATTGTGGCTAACTGACTCCGATAATGATAATTATATTTGAGAAAATATCAGACATACCAACAAATATTTAAGATATGTGTAGGCCTACTATTTTATGATGGTACATTTACGTTGGTAAAAGCAGGGCACAGCATTTCCCTTCAGCTTATGTCCACAATCAACTAATATAATTAAAATGTATAAGTAGGTACATAATTATTATCTCTCTCTCTCAGTGTATCGTATGTGGGGCGAAGAAGATTATACGCTCTGAATCCATTGGAACAGTTTATATCAATGAGAGTTGGATATTTGAAATGACAAGGAATTACACCCTTTTCAGTTTCTGCTAAATATACTTTTAGGGACAAACTAATAATTATGCATTATTCTTGGAAGGTATAACTTTATCTGAATGACTTTTAAGCAGTGACAATATTTAAGAATACTCAGATGATAGAAAAACCATTTTGATAATTGGTAATAAGTAATATAATCATTGTACAACACATGTCTCCTACTACACATTGTGTATACAGCGTTGTTTCTCACCTTAGCAAAAAAGGATAGTCAGGTATAGTGGGTTATAGAGGTTCGGCACATGATGTCATTTCATCGAATTTAGAAGTATTGTACTACTGCTGTGCAACTATGACTATGGAATAACCATTGCTGATTGGGTGTACATAGTCAATATTGAGAACTGACCACCAGCATGTATACCCTCTATATAAATATATATACCATATAATCTATATTATAAACTTCTCGGCTATTAGTTTTTGAGAATGAAATTTAGTCGTAAAAAATGACAAATATATTAAAGACATTATTTACGTGTCCAACTCGGCAAATGGGTCTTTTTTAAACCGAATAAATTACTCTCTATGCCTTCTCAACTATTCCAGAAACCACATTTAGCAGTTGGTGAACATGTACAAGATTTAACTTTGTAAAATTATTTTTTTAAGGAAAAATATATTACGGACTTAGGCGAAAATATGACCCTGAAAATCGTCCCCTCTATAATAGGATTTGTAAAAGAGAGTACAAGGTTTTGAATAGGCAATACACTTATATAATTATACAAATGCTATATTGGATTTCGCTATATGCAGTATATGTGCATCCATACGTATGTTATAGATATAAATATATTATTATTATATGGGTCAATCTACAATATATATACCAATATGTACGAATGCTGAACTTAGCTGAATCTCGGCATGTTATACCTCTGTTGATTGGAGATGTCTCTACGAACCCGTATCCTGAAATTAAAGAAATGGATGAAACCGGGGATAATTAACAGCAACTATTGATTGTGCATCTTTCAGCCCCGTGTATCATAAGTGACGGTAATATTGGGGTTCCCGGTGGCGCCTTTATTATGTTACCAGCAGTATACTGAAATAGCACACACAGATGTACAGATGTAGCAACAAGGGCCCCAGGAAGATACACGACATCTCAAGTGTAAGTTGCCTCCAGTTATCTAACACCAGTGCACGGAACTCACGGCAAGCAGTTCCATGAAACACGTCCGCACGGCACTTCAGTGTGCATTTCAATCTCTTAGAAAGATGAAAATATGAAGATGATAAGAGTGACCTCTTTTGACATTATCAATATCATTTCACCAACTTCCTCTTAAACTTGCAGTTTACAACCCGCATCTTGACATCCACGTAATGCGCACGCGTTTAATATAAAATGTCACCGTGAAACAATGATACAAAAATTATAGACGTCCTGACACGACTGACGGATTTAGAAACCGATAATTGGGCTTGAAGTATTGTAAAACGTTTCGGAACAGATTCTGGAGTGCGGACACTCGGATCTATATACAATTGTACTCACAGGGCATACCCAGTGTACGTCACATCCGAGAGATCTATCGAAACATATACATGCTACACTGATGACCTACATAATATATGTATTTTATATCCCTTTTCAGCACCTTCAGTCTCTGGCGACTGGTAAATTTGAAAATGATTTTACTTCTGCCATACTTTATCCTACGGTATTCAAATAAGTTTTAAGATATAAATAAAACCAAGTACTTTATTTTTCGTACATATTTTTTACTCACAATGCATTATTTTGACTGGGGAGGGGTCAAAGTTTAAAAAATGGGGAAATTACCAAAACTGAAAAAAACAAAAAACATGTGTAGTCTTGTAATTTTCCTAAAATAATCATATCGAAAGGTTGTACACGCAACGCGATCATTTCATATTGAGTGACGTCATACTGTCATTATAATGAAGGGA
>JAODAI010090991.1:0-11632 GCA_027575025.1 Scotoplanes globosa | reverse complement strand
ATCCTCGGTTATTAGAGGGATCAAGAGATCCATTAACCGATCACATCTACAGATGGACCATTGGACCGATGTGGATGTGGATCAAGGTAAATCAAGGCAAATCAAGATTGTAGTACTACTAGCGGCTAAATAATAATAGAACTGACTTGACAGGCACTTTGTGTTACGACGAAAAGAGATCACCGAAGTGGAAGACGTCAAGTGGCGGTCCAATCATATAATGTTATGTAATTTTTTTTTTTTTTCCTTTTGAGTTTTTCTCAGATACAAAACACAATATTAGCCCGACTGACTTGGTGTTCGAACTCCGGATCTCTCAATTTCTGAGCTTCATCGCTTACAATGGCAAAACCACCGACCTTAACTGCTTGGCCACATCACTAGTTCCAGTTTGTAATATATTTAATTTGAGCTGGGAACGTCATCGGAAGCTCCAAAATGCGCAGGGGAACGGCCTCCGAAATGGCTTTCGACGTACGGGGATTTTGTTTTAGCATAACATTAGGCTTGCATTAGGTCAGGTTAAAAATAATACACAAATGTGCCGGATTTTACACTATTTTTTATTATTATTTAGGCGGAACTGCGCGGATTTCGGGGAGACCTGCCGTGATTTTCTCGGGGAACGCGGCGGGAAACTAATATGCCAAACCCACACTAATTTAGCGCAGGCCCTATGGTCAGGGTCTAACACTAACAGTTACACGAAGCTTACACTAGTACGGACTAGTCATTCAGTCAAGAGCTCTGACTATGGGTGACAGGCTGTACTATAGCTTAGCCTAGCCTAGCTTAGGTCTAACGTAGTACTATATTAACGTTAAGTTGGGTATAGGCCTCTAGTTGAGTCTAACTGCTAGCGCTTAGGCCTAATCGTTATACTAACATTGCTTGAATTCAATTCATATTACATAAATTACAATTGTTATTAATAACCTATGGCGCGAGTGCTACACACTGAAAACTAGGTGTACAATATTTATTTATTTATAATTTAAGCCATCAAATACGATTGGGCCTGACTCTAGCGCAGCATATACCTTAATTACTAACACTACTGGTTATAGTGCTAGACTATAGCTATATATATAATGTTGCACCTAGCGTAGCCTAACCTATTTTGGTATTATTGACAAGAGCTTTGGATATTATTAATTGCACCCTCAACACATCCACACCAGCAGCAGTATCGACACGGTATCCGGGCAGGCGAATTGTCACACAAAAGCATGATGCGAGTTTTAAGTGAGGCTAGCTGCCGTGCCGATGTAGATGTATGAAATAACCACTATATACCGTGTTATCACAACGCAGTGATAGAGTGCACATTATGCAGTGGGTACCTAGCTGTGACCAGGATGTGACGTATTGGCATTATAAGTATTAGTATATATAAAACGGCCGGATCTGGTCATAATCTCCACCATTTTTAACCTTTCTCCCAAAATTTACAAGGTGGACCATGCACAAGGCCTTTTCCAGATGGAATCCTGTAAATTGGTTCTTTGTTGTAAATATTATTTGTGGGTAATATAGAAGATATCTGCCTCATAATAATTATCCTCCTTTCTAGGGATTTCTGAGAATCTCCCGGACCGTTCTTAGTTGACTTTTCAATGTCCGATAAGAACCCTTAACCCTAACTTACCCCACATTTTTTTACTCTTAAATCGTAACCGCTCGGGCTATATTTGTTTGTATATTACTTTTTTCTCTCCTGTCACATTTTGGCACTAGCCCCGTTTATGTGGGCCCCTCCCCTCATGTTGATGTCACGTGAATTTGAAAAAGGTATGTTTTAAAAATTTGCAATTATTGCATATGTTTGTACACTTAAGCATTAAAAACATAGATTGTAGGTATTATAAGAATGTTGTTTGTTTGTAAATATATTGGCATGTAATTAATTTTGTTACATAAACTTGTTTCCAAATATACCGCATTTCATCTCAAACAATAAAATACATAAAACATAAAACAATGTAGTACATAATACATAAAAACAATATAATACATAGAAAATACGGATAATCATAAAAAAACAATGAAATACATAAGAAATTACTAAAATGTCATAACAAAGCCACTTTTCGCATATACTTGTCTCCAAATATATTGCGAATATAGGTATTGCCTTCCGTATATATTTATATTAGTTTATAATGAAGTTATATTATATTTCAAGTCAAATTTGAAGAAAAAAGAGGTGATTTCGGGTTTTGGGGGAAAAAATCTGAAATTTGCATTTTTTCCTTTGTAATTAGCATATAATTAACAAAAAATAACATAATTAAGATTTTTTATCCCATGTTGTTCACAACACATGTTTCTATAGGCATGCCTTACTTCAGATCATTCGGACAATACGTGGCTGATATATTAGGGGGGACGAAGTAGCCCCCCGGGCACACATAGATCAAAATCGCCCGGGTAAGTTAGGGTTAAACGACAGGGGAAATTACTGCAAGTGTACCGTACTGTGCTATAATTGCGGACAGGTATGCACACAAAACCACAGATAGGGCATACGTGCCATACTCGTGACCCGATATACCAACCAGTAAATCATACTCAATGCTGGAAAACGCATTAAGTATACCAGGAGTAAAAGGTTGCACTATATAAATTATTATTAACAGGGGCGTTACGGAAAATAGTATGAATTAAGTATTCAGCTGCAGGCATGTCACTCGACCTGTATATTGGGGAAATGTTTTTTATAACTCCACAAACTTGAATTCCTTGGAGAGTTGAAACATTTGAATTGATTGATTGAAAATTCGAACGGTAAATCAGGGCTCATCTCTCAGCAATGACGTCACTAGTTAAATCGAAGGCTAATTGAAATGAAAAGTTGCACGGAGTATATGTATCATGTTCCATGCACACATGAATATACCGACTGAACGGATACCGGCTCTCACTAATTACTAGTATACGCATAGTTTGATGTGTGGACCAGATTGATTACTGCCAGTTTCTCCTGACGCCTGCATGTTCACTGCCCTATATAGCACTTTGCTAATTATTGTAAATAGTGGAATATCTACACTCGGTCTGACTAATATCAATAACACACGTCACGTGTTCCCTTCGTAGATCGCGTGAGATTATTTTCTAGATAAACGTGAATTTTATCAGATTGTTAATATTTGGATAGTTAGGTTGGTCGCTGCACCATGTGCATACTTCATACCGTACATATTATGTTAATAATTATGCATATACGTACTTTCAAATACACATAGATATATAAAAATAATATATAATTGTGCATATAACACGATTGATGAATTGGTTTACATTACAAACATAATAGGCCTATGTACATGTTATATGTTAGCATGATACAGTGGGGCATATAGGGTATATGATGATGAGTTATGATCATGGGTTATTCATTGCTAACCTGACATAAAATTTTGGATAGTATTTAACCAATAACCAAACTATGTGCAATAGCAAATATTTTTCGGACAACAAATCAAAGATATAAGAAACATGAACTCGTTATTGAGAATATGATTTTGCCCAATTCCAAGAAGTAACTTGCAACGATGTTTTAAGCAACACACACCTCTAGCAGGATGAATAGAACATGGTAATTGAATAATGCAAAACACGGGGGATAGCACAATCGACACACAAGGCCGGTAGGGCCGAGTACATATAGCAATAGTAGTATCACCTTTGGAGTGAATTACCGGGCAGTAATGCACGACATACCATTCGTTCACCCTGTTCATTTATAAATAAAATAATAATCATAGTTTTAATAATATTTTCACTAAAATGCACCCGAAATTTGTCAAATACATTCACCTCGTCCTTATGTAGTTAACACATACACACGAAACTGGGCAAATTGCTTGTACTAAATAGTATGCATTTAAATTAGTGTAATTGCAAACTATAAATATTCTGCTCGTGATATCATTTCATCGGAATTAGAAGTATCTATAATATAAAACATCCATGACTATATGTATGCCACTGGTGATGGCCTGATTAACGAGATGATGACGACTACAAATGGTTGTGAGCAAAATATACAACTGATGCAGAACCACGTTTCTGGCATACATTACACTACTATAATTATTTAAACAATGTTATTGAGGAACAACACTTGTTCTAAATTGATGAATAAACTTTCCAGATAGGTCGTGTGGGTCCATTGGTGGCATTTGTTATGAATTTATGCCTGAAAAGAAAACCTAAAACATGAAACAATTACTATGGGGAGGATGGTGGCTCCATAGCCTTGGTCGGCAGCCCATCT
Source organism: Scotoplanes globosa (assembly GCA_027575025.1). NCBI lineage: Eukaryota > Metazoa > Echinodermata > Holothuroidea > Elasipodida > Elpidiidae > Scotoplanes > Scotoplanes globosa. Next base: position 7,350 of record JAODAI010090991.1, on the reverse strand, counting down.
AGGAGAAGGAAAACTCTTGATTTAAAACCGTTTACAGATCGCATGGACAGCCCCTATATGGCTATCTTGTCCAGGTGGATGGGGCTTGTTATCCTTGTACGGTAACATATCTAGGAGAAGGCTAACTCCGATATAAAACAGTCGCGCACAGGTCAGCCAGGGCAGCGCTGTCTGGCTATTTTGTTTCAAACATATTATGATTGATCGAACTAATGATGTCGATTTGGCTACCGCGTCCAGGGTAATCGTCGCGCTGTTGGGCCAGGTATCGGTGAGAAATGTTCAAAAGCCTGGGAGAGCTAATCGCCAGCACCGGCCGAAGTGTGAATGTTAGCTCGATGGAAGGTAAGACCCTAGAAGTTGTTGAGATGATGAGAAGGCAGGAATTGGAGGTTTTATGTATACAAGAGATTAAGTGGAAGGGGAATTAGGCAATGGTTTTACCGGGTGGCTATAAATTGTTTCATGCAGGAGTGGAAGGAGTAATGGAGTTGGTATTTTAGTATCGGAAGGGAAGGGTAAGGAAGTGCTGAGGGTGGGACGGTGGTAAGGGAGGATGGTGTTGATGTAGATCCTGATAAAAAAATCAACTCGTCGCAATTATGTCGGTTTATGGTCCACAAACAGTTAGGGAGGCGATGATGGGTATTATGTTATGTGTGGTGGGGGATTTCAATGCCCATGTTGGAGTTAGAGGGACCAGGGAAGAGGAGTGTGTGTGGGTAATTTTGGTTGGGTACAAGGAATGGGGAGGGCACCGAGTTGGTTGAGTTATGTCTTCGTAATGGTATAGCTGTGGCTGATTCTTTCTTCAAAAAGAGGGCCAGTCACAAAATTACATACAGGAGTGGATCGAGTTGGATCTCCTAGTAGATAAGAAGGGGCTATTGTGGAGAGTAAAGGATTGTAAGGCCATTGTCTAGGAGTATGTTACCATGCAGCACAAACCTTTCGTTGTCGTAATACGTTTACATAAGCGAAATGTGCTGAGGGAAGTGGGCCAAAATCTAATTAAATGGTGGTTATGCAATGATCAGGTGGCTGAGGACTATAAGGAAAGGGTGACGTGTAGCTTCAATGAGCTAAAAGATCAGGTAGGGAGTGTAGAGGAAGAATGGGGACTCCTTAGATTATCTTTTGTGGAGTGGCAGAGCAGCTATGTGGAAGGATTACAGCCAAACGTGGGGGTGGGGTCGTGCAAGAAAAGTCAGATGTGATGGACGGAGGAATTAGAGTGCGGTTAATGATAAGAGGAGGTATGGAAGAAACTAGAAGTGATCAGGAATAGTGGGGTTCAACCGGATTTAGCATTGCGACACTTGTATAACCAGAAAAAAGGGCATCAATGAGTGCTGTAGAAAGGGCAAGGGCGATGTGTAAGATATAATTTATAGCCAGTTGAATGAGGATGGGGGAAGGAAACTGATTTTCAAAATGGCAAGGGACAGGAAGGAAGAGGGTGTCGATGTGAAGGGGGGGAAGAGTGGTAAAGAATAAACGATGAGGTTATGAAGGTGTGGGGTAATTACTTCAGGAAGTTGTATATTGAAGGATTTGGTGCAGATCTGGATGTATCCAGTTCAGTGAGGGATAATATTGTCATGGAGGATATTTCTGATTTTGAAGTGAAGTGGGCGCTAGGAAGGACGAAGAGGGACAGGGCAGCAGGTTTGGACGAAATGGGTGTTGAAATGTTTATTTTAACTGGGGAGGTGGGAACAAAATGGCTAGGGAGGTTATTTAATGTGTGTTTGAAGGAGGGAAGTATACCTAGTGAATGACAGACTGGCCTATTGTACTTATTTGGAAGCAAACATTGGATGTGCATGACCATGAGAAGTATCGGGTGTCACATTATTGGGACATGCCTTTAAGCTACTGGAAAGGATTATGGATAACATAATTAGGACAAAGGTTGAATAGCATATTGGGGAGGAACAGCAGGGGTTTCGGAGAGGGAGAGGGACACGTGATTGTCTGTTCTCACTGAGGCAGTTGGTGGACAAGAAACTGGAGATCAAAGGGAGTATGGCATTGGGTTTTGTAGATTTGGAGAAGGCTTATGATAATGTACTTATGGAATTAGTCATGTCTACACTGCGGTGGGATGGCTGTCCCCGAAACAGAAGTTGGGATGGTAGAGGGTCTTTATGAAGGTTCAAAGGGTATGGTTTTGATTGGTTCAATGATGTCAGAAGGGTTTGGTGTAAATATTGGGCTCAGACAAGGTATTGCCCTTAGTCCACTATTTTTAATTTAGTAATAGACGTGATTGGTAGAAAGGTCAACACCAAGGACGTGTTGCACAAGCTGTTATATGCAGACGACCTGGTAGTAGTTATGGAAAGCAAACAGGAGTTGCAGGATGTATTGGTACAATGCAATGATTTATTTGAGAGTCATGGGTTGCGTATGAGCCTGGATAAGACAAAGGTGTTATCAGTGGGTTTGCAGCGACAGGAGTTGGGTATTACCCTAGAAGGAAGATATATTAAGCAGAGGGATAGTTGTACGTATCTAGGGGGTATGATATATGGTGATAGACGGTCTGATGGGGGAGGTGCGTAAGATGATTCAGTCACGGGCTCTGGCATGGATAAATGTCGAGGGGTTTATGACAGATAGGCACATTTCAAAGAAATTAAAAGTGAAAGTACTGGGTGAATGTGTTATCCCAGCATGTATATACTGGCTTGAGACCGTGGTTCTGTCTAATGTTCAGCAACAGTGTGTGCAAGTGTGTGGACACAATTGGATGAGAAATATCGCGGGGTTTAAGCGGGCGGAAAGGAGGAGGTTCGATGATATAAGGGAGGAGATTGGGATACCTAGGAGTCTTAAATAAAGAGGGGTAAGGGGGAGATTGAGGTGGACTGGGCATATGGATCGCATGGACGATGGACGTCTCCCGAAAAGGGAGATATCGCCCGTGGAAGTTGATCGAAAGGTGTGAGGGAGGCCTCGTTTCAGATGGAAAGACTGTGTTGAGAGGGATTTTAAGAGGGCTGGTGGGGTTGGCGATTGGAGGATCAGATCCAGGAGTAGGGGAAGTCTGATAGCTTTGACCAATGATGCAGCCGTTTGTTAGTATATTCTTCCATACTTTCTAGGGATACATGAGTTAGAGAGAGAAAGAGTTTATTGCATGCATTTATAAATGATTCACACATGAAAACAAAATTTAAAAGTGAGACAATGATCAACGTTATTGCCTATTATTTGTATTTCTAAGGAATTAATATCGGAAAAAATGCTTGAAATTGGTATTGAAAACAGGTAATTTAACCTTCTCTTGAGCCATGAGTGTATCTATTGTTACGATTGATGAAAGTTTAGCATGTCATTTATTATTTGATTGCATAATTATTCATGCTTGTAATTGTTCTAGTTTCTGCTGCCCAGTCAGTTAGCTGACCGACCTTTATGCTAAAGACGGTCAGATCTCTATTCATTACTATTTTACCTTTGTAGTAGTTATTTTAGGGATTAATTGAGTAGCTGCAGAGTATTGTGTGACATCTATTGTTCTCTAATTAAATGTATGGTTAGCTGGTTTAATTGACCTAGATGTCTGTACTCAATATTTCAATTCTAAAATCAAGTAGTTATAATCTAGACATGATACCAGGAGGTTCAAGATATATCTCTCTTTAATACACTACACTGACAGTGTGGATTTATACAGCTAAATTAGATAAATTGAGAGTTAAATTAACATACTCCAATACAAAGTAAATTTCCTTACATTTTGAGGATTGCTGTAAACTCTACTAAAATATGCTTAGAGTTCTATATTCAACAGCCATGGATGAATCCATTGGGTTTAGTTCTTTCGAACTCATTTTTGGTCATGATGTTCGAGGACCTTTGAATGTGGTAAAAGAACAGTGGTTAGGAGAGTCTTCCCCACAAATTAATTATGTGATTATGTTACCGAAATGTCAAATAGACTTAAAATGACGTGTGATTTAGCAAAATCAAACTTAAAACAAACACAAGTTCAAATGAAGAAGCGCTATGATGATAATGCTAGGCATAGAGTGTTCACCCCTGGGGATAAGGTGTTGGTTTTGTTATCAGTACATGGCGAACCCCTACGGGTTAGGTTTTCCGGTCCGTGTCGCGTAGTTGTGAAAAGACAAGTTATGTCAACTACGTAATTGAAACCCCTGGCAGGCGTAAACCAACTAGATTATGCCATATTAATATGCTTAAACCATATTATGATAGAGAGGATAAGGAAAAAGAGAATGACATTGTAAATGTTGTTAAAGTGGAAGTTGTTAATGAATCTGAAGATGATCCATTTTCAGAAACCCATAGTAGAGCAGCAATTCCCCGTAAGAATTCCGAAATTCTTGGCGACTTAGCGAGTAAATTATATCATTTAGATCAAACCCAACAAAATGACATGTAATCATTGATTACTAAACATTCTAAAATATTTCGAGATACCCCGGGGCGAACAAATGTGTTATATCATGATGTAGATGTAGGAGGGGCTCAACCAATTAAACAGCACCCTTATATAATGAACCCAATGAAATTAAATCTTGTCAGAGACGAGATTAATTATATGTTAGATCATGACATTATAACACCCAGTCACAGTCCTTGGTCATCACCCATTTCGTTGGTGCCAAAGGAAAATGGAACACAAAGACTTTGCATTGATCATAGGAAAGTGAATGCGGTAACCATCACGGATTCATATCCTATTCCCAGACTAGATGATTGCATATACAATATAGGAAATGCAACATTTGTAAGCAAGTATGACCTCTTAAAAGGTTATTGGCAGGTCCCTTTAACTAAAAGAGCTAAATAAATTTCAACTTTGGTTACCCCGGATGGTGTGTGGTCTTGCAATGTTATGCCTTTTGGTATGAAAAATGCCCCAAGTACTTTTACACGGCTTATGAATACAGTGTGTGAAGGGTTACTTGGTTGTGGCACCTACATTGATGACGTCATCATATTTTCAGATGACTGGCGTACACACATGGATAGAACTAGAGTTTTCTTTGAAAGACTTTATAAAGCAAATTTGACAGTTAATTTGGCAAAAACTGATATTGGACAAGCTTCCGTTACCTATCTACGGCATGTTGTAGGAGGTGGCAAGATTTTGCCTAAAACTGCTAAAATCCAGGCAATTTGCGATTTTCCTGCGCCCATTAATAAACGAGCATTAATGCGTTTCTTGGGTATGACTGGTTTTTATCGTAAGTTTTGCCCTAATGTTGCTGGTGTAGCTTGTCCTCTAACTAATTTGTTATCTAAAGCTGTAAAGTATAACTGGTCCGAAGACTGCCAGAATGCATTTGATAATTTGAAACTTATTTTAACCAGTGAGCCAATTTTGGTAGCTCCAAATGGCTGTCGATTCCAGTGACATTGGAGTTGGTGCGGTACTATTACAGGATGATGTGGATAGTACAGAGCATCCCGTTGGCTATTTTTCAAAGAAGTTAAATGCTAGTCAAAAGAATTATTCAACAATCGAGAAAGAAGCTCTCGCTATTATTTTAGCTGTAAAACAGTTTGAAGTGTATATTAGTGGACCATACCAAACTACTGTATATACTGATCATAATCCATTAGTTTATATGGAAAGGTTTAAGAATAAAAGTGCTAGATTAATGAGATGGGGTATTTTCCTTCAAAGCTATAATCTAAACATTCCAGGAAAGGAAAATATTCTTGCCGACGCCCTCAGTAAAGTAAATTAAGAAAATGATAATTGCCAGTGGCTCATACACCCAACTAATTTATTCGTTTTTGAAAATTATCCTTTTCTTGTCATATTTTCTCTCTTAAGAAGGAGGGTGTTATGATTGATTAAAATTTAGCATGTAATTTATTATTTCAATGCATAATTATTCATGTTTGTAATTGATCTAGTTTCTGCTGTCCAGTCAGTTAGCTGATCGACCTTTGTGCTAAAGAGGGTCAGATCTCTTTCATTACTATTTTACCTTTGTAGTAGTTATTTTAGGGATTGATTGAGTAGCTTATTGGTTGTGTTTAACCGCTCATTTCTAACCTTCTGGTTTAATAGCGCTGTCCTCGGATGTTTTTCCTAGTCGAGGATTACTGGATTGTTGACCATGCTCCAATCCCATACGGTGAACATCAAGCGAGAATGCAACATGTACCATTTTTAAAGTATTCAGTATGACCCGACCTCCAGGGGTCTCGAACCCTAGCGGGCACGAAACTACTATCTGGTCTCCCGGCTTGAAGGTGGATGCTCTAACCATTGCGCGTGCGCCACGCTAGCCGGTAGCTGCAGGTTATTGTGTGACATCTATTGTTCTCTAATTAAATGTATGGTTAGCTGGATTATTTGACCTAGATGTCTGTGTAGGTGTTCAGTCAATATTTCAATTGAGCAGTTAAGTCTAAATCAAGTAGTTATAATCTAGACATGATATCAGGAGATTCAATATATATATATCTCTCTCTTTAATACACTACACTGGATATATACAGCTAAATTAGATAAATTGAGAGTTAAATTAACAGACCCCAATACAAAGTAGATTTCCTTACATTTTGAGGATTGCTGTAAACTCTACTAATATAATTTTTATGCTTAGAGTTATATATCCAACAGCCATGGACTTTGAGCTATTGCCTGATAATCTTAAACTCTAAATATTATCAGGGTGTCTATAATCAACGGCCATGGATTTTCAGCTATTGCCCGACTGTCATAAACTCTAAATATTTTTAGAGTTCCTATATTGGACGGCAATGGACTTTTAGTCATTACCTGACTGTTGCAAACTACTGATAGTAATTCCTAAATTGGACGGCCACGTACTTTCGGCCATTTTACTGGACTTCAAAGTTATTACCATCACAGCGATCTGCTCAGCACCTAGCCAGCGAGCGAGTCCGTGACTGATGATCCAGCAGGTGAGAATATTTATCTTAATTAGAGGTACCTCGCGTGCTGCATGTTAACAATTTAATAATTTATAGTACTGGTACTAAGTATTATTATGTTTTGAATGTGTAGATGGATCTGAAGACTAAAATTATATTACTCTAATTTTAGAAACCATTATCTTGCCTTATTATTTAAAAAAATGTGTTCCTGTAATTATTATAAATCATACCTCGAGACTTACCAGTCCTATCTAGACGTTGTTGCTTTGCGATCAACTTCGTAACAAATATAATCATATAAAATGATAATTTGACGAGAAGAAAAGAGGACTATACTGCCCTCTATCGGGCGCAGCTCAGATCTATGGCCGGGGTCATAGCCGGCCGGGAGGCGGAGCCTAGTCGGCAGAGCCAGGGAGATCGTGAGGCCGATAGAGGGAGTCTAGGTGTGTT
>JAODAI010090880.1:0-11635 GCA_027575025.1 Scotoplanes globosa | reverse complement strand
GAAATTTAAAATATATATATATATAAAACCTGACGATAATTTGTAGACAACATTTTATATTTTTTTAAAACCCAGGACAAATTGTATCATAGAACATTATTTTTGTCATATCATTATTGGTAAGACACAATGCTATTCATCAATTATAACATACTGAAATATATACGGTATGGGCGGGACATGATAATATCTTCCCGTGTGATAAGCCTGGAGGTCGGGTTGATTTGACAAACCATTGTACATATTGGTGGATAATTCCAGGTAACTTATTTTGCATCACAGTTTTAACCCACTGACAACTTTACCATATCACCCTAGTAGCTTCAATCAGCCACGTGGGACTGACCAGCTTAATTATGCGGTATTCAGTGGTATACTGTATACTTTGTGACACCAATCTAAAACAAAAACTACATAATTTTCAGATGTTTCGATGCTATGGTTAGCCTTAATTTGGGACTATTTTCGTGTTTTTTTAAATTGTCTAGAAAAAAATCTCCGAATTTGTGGTCAATCTTTCGCAAAATCGAAATAATATTTGTGTTTGTGTCTCATTTCTCGGCAGATCTTGAACATTTTCCAACAAAAGTCACGTGCATTCTATATTAAATCTGCCAATAATTACGACTGTGGTACTTAAATTGACAGTATATTGCAGATAATAATATCTTAGCATGTGTACCCAGTTAGTGTAGTAGTAAATTACCTCTTATTAGACCGCCAATGTCATATATAATATTGCTGAAACTATACGCTGTCGAAAAATTACCCTTTACCGCTCATCATTGGCTGATCAACCATTGTTGACGTTACACTTACCAGTGGGCGAATATTGTAATGGGGATGCCAAGTTCTATTCTTTCTGCCAAAGTTTGTAAAGTGTCGTTTGATACGTTGTTTAAAGTCACCGCTCCGCATTTGACACAGTGTTTGTGTAAGATTTAACGCGGCTTTGACGGCAGCATCCTCTGATTGTCATTGTATATAGGGCTATATATAAAACAAATATTATTATTATTGTTATTTGTTATTTGGAAGAACTTTTCCTGCTTACACTGAAAAATATATAATTTTATATATCATATATAAGGAAATTGGATGGACTTTACCAAAGTGTCTTGAATCCAAAAATACATTTTCCTTCATAAAGAAAAATCTGCTACCTACAAATTTCCGTTCAACGTCAAGAACAAAAGAGGAGACCATTCTACAATTTCAAGATAAGTACTCAATAGTCTCCTCATCAGTGTTGTAGAAAGTACATAAGGTGTCGTCAATAATATTCATTAAACACAACTGATGATTCAAGCTATAAAATACGATGAAGAAATCGAAATTGAAAAAAATGTAAACAGAATGGTTTGTGTTTGAAAAATGTTTAGACCAACTCTGTACATTAAAACAAATATTCCATTTATTAATAGCAGTGGGTGGAAGTAAGATTAATTTAATTAGCATCATGTAAAACCATTGTAAACCATTAGCCCGTGTTGCCAGTATATCATAATATTATCGTTGTGATTATCAATGCAATTACGCAAAGAAATGGCACTTTTCCAAGGGGTCGGAATTGCCGCAATCAAACCAATATAAATGGTGACTGGAAAAGTCTTGAGACTAAAGGCTTCAAGAAGATCTCTGAACAATAACGATGTTTTAATCAAGACATCACCAATATAGACTATACCACTTTCACGAAGGTATGATAATAAACAATTCCATTGTTTACTTTAACGTTCGAGTTATGTCACAAAATCTCACAACTGTAATTATTTGATGGATATGTGCTTATAAGAAATGAAGAACCATGCATTACAAATATCACAATATAGAGAAGAAAAGTATCTACAAAATGCTTTAAACTAGTGTAAAATCGGAGAATCCGTTCTGAATATATTGATGTTTGAAATTTTCAATTTTAGAACGCCATTTAATTGGAGAACGTCTTTATCAATACTAAAGTGACGTACAACTGGGGTACAGATATACCTTAATAAATGGCTTGTAAATACGTTTTCTCGAAAAGTTAATGTCCGAAAATGTTCAAACTTAGTATGAAGGTTGACTCCTATGCATACAAGAATTGTGTTATTTTTGGTGGAGATCATAGGTCATTTGAGGTCAAACACTGAACACGTTCACTTTTCGAGAAAATGTATTCACAAGCCATTTACCAGGCTATATCTGTACTTTTGTTGTAAGGACTCTACGTCACTTTAATCTTGGTAAAGACGTTCTTTAATTAAATGGCGTTTCGAATTTGACTCTAATTTGAAGCATTTTGTAGATAATTTTCTGCCTATAATAAAAACTAACAACATTTATAAACTTTATAATCGATTTAATATAAGGAATATCATTCATAGTAATCATAGTGCAGTTACTTTTATAAATAAAGTCTTTGCCAAGATCGCTCAATTAGTAATCAAATATCAGTTTCCACGTACCACTTTTATTATCTAGATACCTCTTGATCAAAGTATTTTATTATTATTATTATTATTATTATAACCCCTAACTTCCTCCCAATCAAAGTACCTTATTCAATTCGAGGTTCGTATCTACCAACAGATCAGCATGAAAACACGAATATGCATAATTGTATAGACTATATAATCATGTATACACTATATAATCATCACGTACATTTGTTTATTTTAGAATAATGTCTCCCCGCACCGCATTCCTCCTCATCGCGTTCTGTGTGACGTTGTCCGTGGTCTCTGCGTACTATGAAGACGACGAGTTTGGAGACATATACATGGCGGATATGTTAGAGAAGAGAGGACGGAAAAAGGGACGAAGAGGAAAGTGGGAAGGTGAGTACTAAAACTAAATATTGATACATTACTATATAATCGATGATTATTGACACACTATCTAATCGATGAATATTGATACATTACTATCTAATCGATGATTATTCATAATTGAATGACTGTACACGAATTGAGACACGTCCCAGACATTGTATTCTGATCATCTAAGTGTTCCATTATAAATATGTATCTCTCTATCTCTTGAATCCCTAACAAGAGGTGAGGAAGAATATACCAACTGACAGCCGCATCATTGGTCAAAGCTCCACACATTTCTATATCGGTAGCCATGACCCTCCAATCTCCATCACCTCCTAAAATCCCTCTCAACACAGTCCTTCCATCTCAGACAATGTTACCCCCATATCCCTTCTACCAACCTTCACATGGGACATCTCTATTTTCGGGAGTCGTCCTTCATTCATGCGAACAACATGTCCATTCCACCTCATACGCCCCAGATGATCACCCTCTCGTGTAATACTCCTGTGCATTCCAATCTCCTCCCGAATATCCTCAAACCCACTCCCATCCACTCGCTTAACCCTCGCGATCTTTCTCATCCAATTATTTTCGCATACTTATGAATATTCAAATTACATAATAATAACATATGCTCTCTATACTGTACGAAACATAGGCCTACCGTTAACCCGACAATGATGAAGCAAACAATTAGCAAACGACTTGTGCATTGTTATACTGTGTCTTTCGTCGGTGCGTTAAACAAATTGAGAAATATCTACCCCGTGAATCCCTAAAAAGAGGTGGGGAAGAAAATACTAACTGACAGCCGCATCATTGGTCAAAGCCATCCACCTCCCTCTATCTGTAGCCATGGCCTTCCAATAACCATCCCTCTTAAAATCCCTCTCAACATAGTAAACAAATATAGAAATATACAAATTAATTTACATCACTACAGAAACTAGGAAATTTTAACACAAAGTCAGACAATGGCGTTTTATGCGTTAAATGATTAATGATACGGCTATACGTATAAGCCAGGAAGGACAAAACAACTTATTCTAAACAAATTGGGCAGAATATGTATATGTTGTACATTGGTTCATTTAAAATCCAGTTCTGAATGCAATTAGCCACAACATGTGCGCAGTAGCCAACTTCAGTTGCTCCTGTGGTATCCCCCTCGGTGATATTTGAAATTATAGTTTCAGAAAAATTATCATCTAGAACGCTGAGATTCAAACTGATCGTTATAAATAAGGACATTTTTCACCTAGAAATTACTCCTTAACACAGGGTTTCAACAACCGTAAATCTTTAGTTTATACGTGGTGCGTGCACATCGGTGAGTGGCTGGGGCTTAAAGGACACACCAAGTTTATAAAAAATGTTAGTTGATATCATAGAGCAGAAAGGCATCCACAAAATGCTTCAAACTAGAGTCAAATCGGCCATTTCGTTCGCCCGATATTATGGTTTGAAATTGACAATTTAAAACGCCATTTTGTTAAAGACGTCAGGTCCTTACAATTAACGTACACGTATAGCCTGGTAAATGGTTTGTAAATACGTTTTCAGGGAACAGTTAAAGTTCAATAACGTTCAAACTTGGCATTAAGGTTGACCCCAATACATCCAAGACTTTTGTTATTTTTGGTGGAGGTCAGAGGTCATTTGAGGTCAATCACTGAAGCTATGTGTGCAGTGTTTTACCACCAAAAATAAGACATTTATTTTCAAGCCATATATCAGGATATATCTGTACTTTAGTTGTAAGGACATGACGTCACTTTATTCTTGATAAAGACATTCTCTAACAAAATGGTGTTTTGAATGGTGATTTGAACTTGCCAACTTTAACCTTAGTATGTTGAGAACGGAATGGCCGATTTGACTCTAATTTTAACCATTGTGTAGATAATTTTCTGCTCTATAATATTAACTTACATTATTTACAAACATGTTTTATCCTTTAAAATAAACAATGTTTTCGTTAAATGGTACCTGTTCGGTAATATACGGTATCTCCAGTATGTCTACCAAAAGTCGGAGAGAGATATACGTTCCTAACACGCACATCAGTATCTAGACTAGATCAGTGCCTTCCGTTAATTATCAATATTGTGGATTATAAAAAATAGACAAAACCAACAAAGAAAATGAATGACCAGTATACGTCTTCATCCTATGGACGTGATATTAAGCTGTGACTTGGCACACATACCATATGGATAGGTCGATAAGCCTAGTATTCGTCATATCCGTATAGTACGCATATTTAATGGGCGTGACGTATTGCGAACTCTTCAAATTTGACGGTAACACTTTCCGTTACATTTTTCAATATTTTGAAGTCGGCTTATGAAAGTCCAATGTCGGTTTCCTCAAAGGGAACAAGAAATGATTTAAATTCCCAACCGCAACTCTTCTTTTCTAATGAATTAAACCTTTTTAGAAAATTTCGATGTTATTCTAGTCCATTTTAGGCATATTTCCCTGGGGTAGCCTGGAAAATAAAATTACGCGGGCTAGGCGCGATTTTTTTATTACTAATCGAATCGAGGGTAATTTGCATATTGACCAAATTATAGAACAGGGAATTTGATTAGAAAGCATGGTTTAGGGTCAGACATTTCTCTAAATAATCATCTCCTTCACAAAATAGACAGCAGTCTTTCATAGTACGTGCTCAAAATGTAGACAAATGCAACATAAAGTAAATTTCAGTCAAGGGACGGGGCGCTGTGGGCGTCACCCGTTTATATGGGAACGTTCCGTTCATATCGTACCGGAAGTATCCTTCAGTGTGTAACACGTGTTACAAAGTGCCACGTTTTGGTTACATATAATTATATTACAGCAATTATATAAGAGCTATGCACCCATTTCAAACGGTATCAAAAACCCTAACTAGATTTGAATATAAAAGCACTGAATTCACAACATAATTAAACAAATAAGTACCGTACTTTTATATTCGTAAAAAATATTTCTAACAAATTTCCAATGGAGAATTAGCTTAAATAATCCTAAATCATAATTCAAAGTATTATAACTTTTGAATTGGCCATGCTATTACGCCATTTCAAACGATGTGTGAAATTATAGTTTGTTTAATGTAACAACCATTATGATTGACTGAAAATAACCGTCGTACTTTTCATGACGAAAAAAAAATGTTTTTAGTAAATTCCCCCAAACTATAAATTCGTGCGTTGTAATTGGCTAATATGGACATTATCGATGTTCATTCACGTCCAGTAACTTGTATTTCGTTTGATCGATGATATTGAAATGAACAATTAGGCACGAATCGTTCCAATATGTGATAATGATGACCAGGTGCATTGTGGGATTGAAAACCTGCAAGATTTCATCTTGTCCATTAACTGTGTACATACTATACTGTAACTTCATTTATTTATTCTACACTATTTGGGCAGCGTGGAATTTCGGATTATGCAGTTTTAATATACTTGCCCTGAGCCTTTTTTATATTCTATGTTTTTAAATTGATGTATTTATGTAAATATTGGATGGAATAAATCCTGAATAATGCACACAGAACTGTACTTAGTTCGATAGCTTTCGCTTTTCAATCCCATGATGCTTTGCGGCTATGACGTAAATTGACGCGTTTGAGCTATCCCCAATAAGGTGTACACTGTAACAAATAACAGTTAAAATTACAGCCAAATGGCTGTCAGTTGAAATGCCAAAAAAAACTTGTAAATTTTACAACCTACTGTAATTCGTTCTTCGACATACATTGGAATTATAAGTTCATCGTAATCAGATAGCGTGGCCATGCTTGAGCGTGGTGCAACGGTAGAACGGTATACTACATCGGCTTCCAAGTTGGAGGACATATTTCGCGTCCGATTGGGTTCGAGTCAGCTCCTAGTCGAGTTTTAAAAATACTTTAAGATTGATACGATAAATGTTGTCTTCTCACTTGATGTTTAGAGTACGTGATTGGGGAGTGAAAAGCAACCCAGTGATATTCGACTAGGAACGAATGCCAAGACATCGCCATTAAACTATGCTAGAATTGAAAAGTTAAACACAAACAAACAGTCGATCAAAGCGCAACCGTAGACGAACATTAGTGTAATTGCCTTTGCCTGTTTGCGCCATGGTCCCATCAATCTTGTTACGTTTTGACAGTGCGTAGGCCTATATACAAATACCTAAACATATGGACACATAATATATGGTACCTGTATTTAATTGTTCGTATTATAATACACATTAACCACACAACTTCAACATTGGCTGCTTAAATTGTTCAGTTTGCAGTAAATTCGCCAGCGATTAATATTCAGTATGCAACTAAATAGTGTTTTGAATATACTTGTTTAATACAATCGTCTTTTTATGTATGTAGCCTACAGTAATTCATTATGTTTTACATATTGTGATTATAGAGTCGGGTTTTTATATGAAAGGCATGCGGGTGCCATCATGATTCTACACATATTGTTTTTGCACTAGTATAATTTCACCATTGACAACAGAAATCATTGGAAAATTCTAAATTACTTCCAAAATGGACACCAATTAAGGCGGCCAAATAGAAATAAAATCATAACAGTTCTATATTAAACAAACTTATTCCCAACAATCGAAGCCCTCAAATTACTCAAATTACAAACGTTTAACAAGGAAGTCATTGTCACGCATGCATTGCATGGTGGATCACTATAATTTCTATACTGCAGTTCCAAAATGGTCGCCAAACTTATTGCCAAGTTGGCGCAGCTGAAGCAAACGTCATAACTCTGCCAAGAGCAATCATTCCACTGACAGCAGTCAACTATATACCAATTGTTGACTATCAAACATGGTCGATTGCTGTTTATCACGCTTCCTAATCAAAATGGCCACTCGAATGACCACCGGCGTAAGCAAGACTGAAAACATGTCGTAACTTTGACATTCAGTAAACAATGTGTTATATCACGGTCCAACTCATCAAATAGTAGTTTATGCGCATTATAAAGATTGTATTGCGTATACAGTTGATAACTAATATATATGTATGCATCATGGTTTTAAAGATGCCCAGTACCGGTGCCACGTGGCATAGTATGCGTACGGTATTCCTTATACAGCATGCTATCACTGTATACGACGCGCGTGCGACGCAGTACAAAATGCCGTATCATATCATGGCCGTACATACTGTATGTGTACACACAGTATACTATACGACGTGTGCTGCGAACGTGTAGTCGAGATTGGAAGGAATCGATAATGACTATTTTTAGTGTGACCAGATAATATAACTAAGTCATTCAAAGATAGGACTAAATCTAGTATTCTGGTTACCAAAAAATATGTGATTGAGTTGAAATATTCATTTATACCAAATGCATAGTATACATACAAAATCGCGATCGAAAATCGGCGAATAGAATGTTCTAAAATTTTATATTTTCAACATTTGTTGTATTTACATTTTCAAATATTTAGAAAGTGTGTCACGTGGCACAGCTACTGGGCATCGTTAATAAATACATAACTGTTTTCGATATGTTGGACAGAGTTGAAGACATTAATTTGTACACTGGACATTTATTCGTGACTCATAAATGTCTTTTGCACCATCGTAAATGTATAAATTGACCTTTGATATATGGCACTACCGGCATTATTACCCAGGGTTGTAGAGCATATTGTACATGTTTTGCACATATTCCGTGCTTTGGCCGTCGATTTAACGATGTCCCCGTAGTTCCTTGTTAAACACCAGAAGGCCATGGACGTAACCGTTACTAATCCAGTCATTCGTGTCAAAACATGGGTTATTGGAACCAAAATAATACGTTTAAATAGAGTACCCACACGTATACGTGTCATTGAGAAGGGAATATAGGCCTACTGCATTTCAAACGTGTAATACATTCTGACAAGTAGGTCGTAGGGCTGGGAGATTCGAAATACTGACATGGATTCCAATATGCCTATATATCACATGAAGACAGACATGTATATATATATATATATATATATATATATATATCGTCGTACGTGTTGTAATCTGAAATTCACTATATGAGATGGATAATGAGGTAAAGATATTGTTATAATGCAGATGTGTATGCCTCATCTGGAATACTGCTATTCAGGATTGGGATCCATTTTTAGTTATATGATATGATTGTTCTAGAGTATATTCATAGACGGGATACTAAATTAGTTAGCTCAATTGGTTCTCTATCGTACGACACACGACTAACTTATCCAAAGCTTACATCTAGTTTGTAACTTCGTTGTATTCATTGTGATCTTATTGAGGTGTTTAAAATTGTTCATGATTTTGATAAGATGAAGTCCAATGATTTATTTACGCTGTCTGATTATTTTGGCATTAGAGGCCATAGTCTTAAATTACGTAAGGTGTATTCCAGGTTAGATGTTGGGAAGTTTTTCTTTTCTCAGAGGATGAGTGGAATGGCTTGCCAGAGTCGTTGGTTCGAGCGGATCGTGTGAATGTCTTTGATAATGATCTTCATAGACACGTGTGTGAATGTGTTCGGGTTTAGGAGGTCCACTGCAGGGGTGATGGGGGTTCCGGATCATAGTTGTTATGAGGACTATATCCTTACCGATCCTTTCTTGCTTAATTTATCTTTTAACTCTGTCAACAATCCCCGTTTATCAAATGAAAATATAGTTAATATACACTCAGTCTTTATGAAGAACATGTTTACTAAACAGAGTGTATCTAGATAAATTCAGTTTATCAATAATTATTATCTGTAGACCGAGTGTGCATGTGAAAAACGTGGTTTATCTGATATAAGCTTTCTATAGTTTAACATTGGGCCTGTCATACTGCTTCGATATTTCACAGGAAGCCAATGTGTAACAAAAAGTTATATTGTAAGTTCCCCATTCTTTTTTCTTCTCCACAGGCCCAGGAGACACAGGTGAATCTGGCCTTAGAGGGCGGTATTAACATTACAGTGAAAGCCGACTTCGCATATGACCCTTTAGAGGCGGTGAAAAAGATAAATGTAAGTTGCGTGTGCTCAGATAACCTAGATCAAGATTTATGTGACATTATATGCATCCTAGAGACAGGTTAGCTCAGTTGGTGCACTCTAAAAAAAGAGTAAGAATTCACTATTCAAGAGTGGTCCCTGGCTATACACTCCTTAAAAAAGTGAGTTCTCACTCGTAAAAGAGTGAGTTCTCGATCGTAAAAGAGTGGATCTAGACTATAAAAGTCCACACCCACTCTTTTAGGAGTGAGAACTCACTCTTTTTAAGGAGTGTAGCCAGGGACCACTACTAAATAGGCCTATATAGTATGCTCAACCAGTATACTTATAGTCCCCCGGACGCGTATTTGTTTTCCTATCACGGTAAAGCCAAAATATATGAATATTCATATCATAAAATTTAACGTTCAATCCGCCACAGTGTGGATCTGAGAGCCAAGTGTAAAATAGAAATTGTTTGTGTAATACTTTCCATCTGAATGATTATTCGTTCACCATGATTAATAGGTACAAACGTGCATTGTACAGAGTTGTATTGCCGATTCTAACATTGACAGTTTCGTGTGTGTGGGGCTATTGAATTTGTATAGATAAAGACTAAGTTTGCTATAGAAATCCACTATGTGGCCAACACACTAGCGCACCGTTTATACACGTGTGTACTGTATACGCTACTTGCACAGAGTAAAATGTGTGTTGTCCTGCGGCTGACGAATAATCCACAGGCTTACGTCATTGCTGCTGTGCGTATGATGATTGGATTTATATATTAATATGAATATGCATATATTTTGGCTTTACCATTGATGGGGGAAAAATTACGCCCCCCTGACGTTAAATCACATAATGTAGGTAGTCGGACTTCTCGTCCTAGGAGTACCATTCATCATTGGTCAATTCATTCATATGACGTCACAGTGTGTCCAGAGGAAATTTCTGAAATTTATAATTTTTTGGGGACGAACTTTCTGATAACTGAGACGAGCCGTCAGACAGCTGTTGCCGGCTGCTACGGTATACAATTCTTCCAGATGCACGCTGCCGCGGCGCCGTGGATAATTGCTGTCGCGTCTATATCTATACAGCATCATACTGTTGACTAAACACATTTAGACCGCGTTTATAGAGGTTTCCATAAGCATTTTCGCAATGTTTTTGAATAATTGAAACCTAATCAGTCAACGTTGCTTCACCGAGTGATATAAAATAAGTACTTGATACGTTAATACTACTTTCGACTTTCCAAGAAACTAGTAAAATCCACTTAAAAATGGCCTCGAAAATGTCAGTATTTATTATCATCAATCACGTATGTTTTGGATATGAAGACTTCTTCCACAGTGTGACTTGTCATACAACAGCGACATTAGTCCCCAGGACTATTCCCACACGGACTGTATATCATATAGTGTACTTAGTCCGGGGGACTTTTCCATCGTGGGTGTGGGGGGGGGGACTTTTACGACTGTCACACCGGTCTTGATGATCATCAGATGGAGATTTTATTTGTGACCATTGTCAGATTGTGAATAACTTGAATTACATGTTGCTTGGTGGAAACTAAATTCCATTATACTTAATATATGTTCATTTCACTCACACTCTCATTCATGCATAAACAGGTTTTATGTAAATGTTCATTACAAAATCAGAGCCTTGGGCAGAGTACTGTCGGGAACGGGATATATCCCGATGCTGACACATTAAAAAGTCCACGTTGATGGGTTTCTGACCGCACACTAATAAACAGTGACCTCGCTTCGGTCGCTGACTCTTGCATTAACTGTGTACTAGACCATCAAAATATCCCGGCATATTAAAAATAATTAGCTCAAATTT
>JAODAI010090769.1:0-11636 GCA_027575025.1 Scotoplanes globosa | reverse complement strand
CGCAGAAGAGGAAGCCGAGGGCCGCAGAAGAGGAAGCCGAGGGCCGCAGAAAAGGAAGCCGAGGGCCGCATTTGGCGCGTAGGCCGCCGGTTTGTTGTAGATCATACAATTAAAATTATGAGAGAGAGATAATTTCTTAACGGCACATCAGCATCTAGGCTATATCAGTGTCTTCCGTTAATTATCAATATATTGGACGATACAAAATTGACGAGACAGACATAGAAAAGGAATGACCATCCGAGTTAACACCCTACTCTTTACGAAAAGACAGACATACTAGAATAACGAGACAGGTAGTCCTGCCCCGGAACCGCCATTTTACGTCCTCATCCAATGGACGTTACACTCAAGTTTGTGTGATTATATTTTGTTGTAATATTCAAGTTCTCCTAAGTAACCCATGATTTGATCTGACGACACATCTTGAAAGATGTTTGAGAATGAAGCCACTTTATAATATCTGTTTCTTGTACTGTGAGACAAGAGGACACTCTAAAACATGAACTTGAAACACAAACTACTGTCAAGCTGCTTGCTACAATGATCTGGTGTTACTGGGTGAATAATGTACTACTGACCATTGTATTGATTGATTGATAAGGTTTCCTGGACCTTTATAACGATAAGGTTATATAAGCCACCCAAAGCGTTTAATATACCAGTCAGAGCCACTGGAATATAATCATCAAGTAAGATTGATAATGGTATATGAGCCACCCAAAGCCTTTAATGTACCAGTAAGAGCCACTGGAATATAATCATCAAGTAAGATTGATAATGGTATATGAGCCACCCAAAGCCTTTAATATACCAGTAAGAGCCACTGGAATATAATCATCAAGTAAGATTGATAATGGTATATGAGCCACCCAAAGCCTTTGATATACCAGTCAGAGCAACTGGAATATAATCATAAGTAAGATTGATTGATCAAGTTTGATCAAGTTTCCTGACCCATTTCAACAATAAGGTTGTACAGAGCCATTCTAAGTCTTTGTGTATACCAGTTAGATACACTGGAATATAGTCATCAACCCTGACTAGAATACAGTCATGATCACAATCTGGGGAATAAAATAGCTCTATCTACTGAGATACCCAATGAGATAGATATACTGGGATATAATATAACCACAAATATAAACATAAATATAGCACTCCCAAAATATAAAACAGACCTGTAAATATTAAATAAAGCAATAAACAAATGGGCCCTTGTCACAAGACCAGGCAACTATTTATTTTCTCTTTCCCTGTCTAACTCTTATTATGCTGAATGAAATGAGGTGATTTCCCACCAGCCACTGAGCCATATATAGACATTTAAGTAAATGAAGCAATTTCCTCTTTTTATTCCATATAGCCCCACACCAACATACAAAGTGCTGTAATTAGTGTACACAACATGTTCATTCAACATATAAGCAATCCTATTAAGTGGCGCTATGACAATTTTCCTGAAAATATAATTTTCGGGAGGCTAGCCAACTGGCCAATGGTGGATATTCTCGACATCCGCGTCAGGTGGATGTTTCCAATGGTGGATATTCTCGACATCCGCGTCAGGTGGATGTTTCCAATGGTGGATATCCTTGACATCCGCGTGATAAGAGTTAACTTTGTATAATCTATTTATGGAGCAAATGGGACTACTTAGCATATCCCTGGTTATGCTAAAGAAAAAATCTGTCTTTGGCGATCATATGTCAGTAATTAGATCATAACAGTCGACCTATACAATGTTACTAATACCGTAAGGCCTACATATATCACTATTTTTTAAGTTGACCTTTATGAGATGAACTTTGGACTTCATCGGTGCTTCGACGGTATCACTCACCAAACCGGATAACATGTCGTGTGGTCACTGTATATACTGTAGTACATAGCCTATATAGAGCATGATATTTTGCCTAAATTGTATGTAATATTAATTGTATATAAGCGGACTCCACTACACTTTAAATTCACAATGGTCAAATGTGACTACAATACTGTTGTTTAACTATATAGCTATGTACCAACTCGGGTTATGGTCAAATTGTGTACGTCATTTTACATAGGGCCTACACCTTTTGACCATACCATGGGTCGGTGCATGATTAACTAATATATGGCCACTTCTTGGCCATTGGTAACGAATTCAAGCTATACGTATATATAGGCTTGCTTTCTAGTCAAGTGAAATTCATTGATAATTATTAAGCCTTAGAGTATTACACTAATCAGATACGATTTTACTTGCCAAACCGCGTCAAAGCCACCCTATGATTAATTATTCAACTTATTACGTTTTTCTATATTTTTTCTGAAGAACATTTTAGACCATTTTTAGGCTGGCCTTGATATTGTCATTTTTCTGGTGAACATTTGACACCATGTACAGGCTGGCCTCTGATATTGTTATGATAATTTATAAATAATTATAGTTATAGGTTCACTACTAATAGGAAGGGGAAAACTAAATCACCGTATCTGAGTACTAAATGTAGGCCTAGGCTAGGGTTTTGTTGAGCCACTGGGTAAATGGGAAAACTAAATCATCTCCTCCGAGTAGGCCTGGTCTACAAAGGGCGGTGTGATATTATCCTCTTGTCTGCATGCGGAGGATCCAAAAGTATTTAGTCAAATTGTAAAATTATTTCTTCCCATTGGATAATAGTTGTTTATTTTTCTGATTTCAGCCTGAGCATTTGTTATGCCATAACTCATAAATAATTATAGTTATAGGTCCATTACGAATATGATTTTATTGAGCTACTAGGTAAACGGGTGGGGATCTATTATCCTCATGTCGGCATGTGGGGGATTCTGAAGTATTTGGTCAAATTGTAAAACTATTTCTTCCCTCGTGGATAATAGTTATGCCCATACGGATTCAGAGATTCCAGCCTGAGCATTTGTTCCCTCGTAGATAACAATTTTCCACAAAGTGTGTGCGGTGGGGGGGGGGGGTCACAGAAAAGGTACATGACACGTCGAGAGGGGATATATAACTCACCATATGGAGCACCGTGTTTTCACGATGTGGGGTGGGGGGGTTACGGGAAAGGTATACGTCTGGATGGAGGGGATCTATAAGTATATATCACCTTCGACTGCCTGTTATTGAAATCCTGTATACTGGTTGGTCAATACGACATCACTTGATTTATGGGAGATGTTATGTGTCCTATTTATAATTTTTAAAATGGAAAACATCGAATCTGTTGAAAATATATGTATGTTCACCGCAGAGCAGTCACTGCTTGATATATGAGCATATAAGCCGGTTGGCGTTCCAAGAAATAGCATTGCGTACATTATAATTATCCCATGATGTTTATATTCTAGATAAGCTCTTGGAATTGACACCGAATTGGCATCACAGGAAGAATTTTAAAAAATCACTTCATCTGAAAAAAGGAAAATAATGTTGACGGAATGTGATAGGTGAAAGGCCGATTGATATTGAAAATGTAATATCATAATCCATAGTGTGCTATACAAACTCATGTTTATTATTATATATTCCAATAACAATGATACCATCAGACTGTGTAACGGTAGTGTGGGCTGGCCAACTGAGCTGAAGTGTATGTGGTGGTGAAACACAAGTTGTGGAAGAAGCAACCGATGGGCAAAAATAACACTATATATGGCCATGCACACGATACACCCACTGTTTAGAAAGGAACATGTTGTAGTGCTGTAGTCTACACAGGGGTGGGTGACATCAGCGTAATTATATACTAATTATATTATTTGCATAAATAAATATATATATTTATGTTAATAAAGGTCTACATCACAAACATAAGCACCATTTCACACACCCGTCAACTTGAAATGTCCTCTCGGTCGGGCATGTTATCTTCCTGTCGGATTAGTTATCCCCGTGTCGGAAAAACGAGTCCAGGTACATCCCCTTCTCTGTATGCCCACGTATACCCATGGGTGGCGACATTTTTTAATTATTGGTGGTTGGGTACGTCTAACATCGCGCTTGTGCTACTAGTCTAGGGTACACGAAACCGTTTGTTCCCCTGTTTGGGGTCTATGAGGAAGGGGAAACTGGGTGTCGTGCACTGCCGTGTTGCTGTGAAATATAGATCTCTGATAATCTATTTCAGCATTGATCACTATATTCACAGTGGCGCACTTCCCCTTTTTTAGAAAAATCTCAAAAATAGCTCAACGGAATGCATGTGTTTTGCTCACAGAACTTTACATTATTCCGGGGGAGGCTCTAGACGTCGTCGCTCATAATTCCGCATCGGGCATCTACTCCCTGGACAGCCACCAAATTGGACAAGTACCCCCCCCCCCCGGAAGACCACCCTCACAAAATGTAGCGATTTGGGGGTTAGGGTTAGTACCGTCGTTAGGGTTAGGGATGTCCGGGGGAATTATCCAGGGGTAGTTGTCCGGGGGTAGTTGTCCAGGGGGAAACCGCCCTAGCACCCATACTTCGCTTTTCTCCCTCAATGGTTAGATATTATAACAGTCAGCAAAAATAAGTAGGCTACCCCCCCCCCCCTTCCTTCTTCCCTTGGAAAACATCAAGCTACATTCGCGTATAGGGACCTATCGCAAACATTCAAATTCACCATTTGTCACATATAATAGCATGTGATGTTATCAGAACAAAAATAAGTACAAAAAGTATATTTTTCAGGTAAGCGGCATGCACAAGTTTCCTTTCCTAGATGTCAGGAAAATGCATATAAGTAGTTCACTTTTTTTAAATTATGGGGTATACTCCGCACATGCTTCAGAACTTCGGCGCTCGTAATTCGTGCCCCTCCTCCTCTTTCATGTCCTATACAATTTATTGCATGAGCACCAATAGTTACCATATATCCTTCGTTGAAAGCCTGAATATAATTGAACTCGGCTCCGACTCGTTGAATTGTATATTCATATTTGTAACTACTGAACTCAAAACCGTTCATTGTTTGTATACTAGCAGTGGTATCATATTTTTTTGTATAATACCAATGGCATTGCATTATTTGTATACTAACAATGGTATCACATTATTTGTATACTAGCAATGGTATCACATTATTTGTATACTAGCAATGGTATCACATTATTGGTATACTGCCAATGGTATCTCATTATTTGTATACTAAAAATGGTATCATAGTATTTGTATACTGTCAATAGTATCACACTAGTTGTATACTAACAATGGTATCACATTATTTGTATACTAGCAATGGTAGCAGACTAGTTGTATACTGGTAATGGTATCACATTATTTGCATACTAGCAATGGTATCACATTATTTGTATACTGACAATGGTATCACATTATTTGTATAATATCAATGGTATCACATTATTTGTATACTGCCAATGGTATCACATTATTTGTTTACTAGCAATGGTAGCACATAATTTGTATATTAACAATGGTATCACATTATTTCTATACTAGCAATGGTAGCACATTAATTGTATAATATATAGCAATGGTAGCACATTATTACTAGCTGCTATTGTCTTGTAACGCAGTCAATCAAATCACCATATTTATTTGTAAGGAGGTATGTGGACAGATGAATTAAAATTAATGATATTAATTATTATGTTTATATACCGAAATCCATAATATTCCTCATGGCGCTATTACAAGTATTACCCATAATTTTACCAGTCATTGATGAACTCGTCGAACCCACACATGCGTGGGCGCATTTAGCCAGTGATGTGGCCGAGCGGATAAGGTTGGTGGCTCTAGAAGCTATAAAGCTCAGAAATTGAGAGATCCAGGGTTCGAATCCCGGGTCGGTTTAGTACTGTGGTGTTTTTACCCGAGAGCAACCACGACGGTTTTCCCATACGAACGACTTTCTCAAATTCAAAATATCCAAAATTGACTTCCAATTTATAAATTGGATGACCACCCGACGTGACGGTGCAATTTATAAGTATCTATACTTCATCCACTTTAGTGGTCTCCTAACGTAAAATAAATATGCCTTCCAGACCGTAAGTTTTTTTTCTATAACATTACGATTAGTACGTAGGCTACACTGTAAAAATAACAGTTGTACTTACAACCAAATGGCTGTGACACGCCAAAGAAAACTTGTAATTTGTACAACCGACTGTAATTCATAATATAATTTAAAATTGTAAAGTATAGGCCCTACTATTTTATTGAAAATGTTGCAATAGATCGTGGCATATAGTATGTGCAGTTGTAAACTGTATTTCAATTTACAGTTTGATGTTACATTTACAACTTGGTGAATTTACACATTTTCTGTGGTGTTTCATCTGACAGCCATTTGACCGGCTGTAAATTCAGCAGTTGCGACTCTCACTATAAACACTATTTTAATGTGTAGTGTATGCTGATACCATTCAACAGTTGCGACTCTCACTATAGACACTGTTTTAATGTGTAGAGTATTCAACAGTTGCGACTCTCACTATGAACACTGTTTTAATGCGTGGAGTATTCCGATACCATTCAACAGTTGCGACTCTCACTATAAACACTGTTTTAATGTGTAGTGTATTCAACAGTTGGGACTCTCACTATAAACGCTGTTTTAATGCGTGGAGTATTCAACAGTTACGACTCTCACTATAAATACTGTGTTAATGTGTAGAGTATTCCGATATCATTAATTCAACAGTTGCGACTCTCACTGTAAACAATGTTTTAATGTGTAGAGTATTCCGATACCATTAAACAATTCGGACTCTCACTATAAACACTGTTTTAATGTGTAGAGTATTCAACAGTTGGGACTCTCACTATAAACACTGTTTTAATGTGTGGATTATTCCGATACTATTCAACGGTTGCGACTCTCACTATAGATACTGTTTTAATGTGTAGATCATTCCGATGCAAGAGCAAATCTCATTTTTATAATGTGTTTGAACACTTGTCTAAATTGTGGATGGTTTAATCCGTATAGAATGGGATTGATGCAACTGTTCATTAATAGAAGCGTAGATACCCAGGGCAGGACAGGGTTAATGAGAGGAATACAGATGGTCGCAATGTTATATGGCATGAAACATAGCGCGTAGGAGCACACAACTGTGAATAAGTTCTTCGTAACTTTGACTTGATGATCAAATGTCATCGTCTGTGTAGTCTGGCTGTTGTATTTCGTCTTAATGAACTTATACAGTTTGAAGTAACAAATGACAATAATGATGAAACACGGTACGTGTATCAAACTACCACACACCAATACGTACAGGTCTGACCATTTGTTGGTGGTGTCAGTGGTGCAGACCTTAAAGGTCGTAGAGTATCCGAGGGCCCAAACCCGGCGAGGGGTAAACCAGCCACAAAAAATAGTGGGAAGCACCAGGCAAAACACAGCATCAGGATTAAGTTGCGCTTGGAGTATAATTCATCGTATTGACGACGTGGCCGGAGAATTAAGTAGAATCGGTTGAATGCAATGAGGACCAGATTGATACTGCTGCTGCATAATCCGAGCCACGCGATCACTGCCGTCATAACACAGATGATGTTTGGAAGAGGCCATCCGTCGCTGAGTAAAGCGATCATGTTGAGCGGCAATATGGAGCACGTCATCAAATCGGCGCACGCCAGGTTGACAACAAAGGCATTAGTTTTAGTTTTGAGTCTTTTGGAGAGATATACTGCTGTCAGTACAAGAAGGTTGCCTGGAATCCCAACAACGGTTATGAGACCAATGGTTGTCGCAAGAATCATTCTCTGAGTCATATCATCAAAAACGTAAATTTCTGCTCCTGGTATTAACTCGGTGGTATTTATTTGATTTTGATCGATTGTCGCCGATTCCATTTTCGGGCGACAATAAAATGATTCACGACGTTCAGA
Organism: Scotoplanes globosa; assembly: GCA_027575025.1. NCBI lineage: Eukaryota > Metazoa > Echinodermata > Holothuroidea > Elasipodida > Elpidiidae > Scotoplanes > Scotoplanes globosa. Next base: position 3,805 of record JAODAI010090769.1, on the reverse strand, counting down.
AAACGAACCAAATTACCCGAAAGAAGTCACGACAATAATAGACAAAGGGTTCCTGCAAAACAAAGAAAATAGAGAAAATCTCAGTTATTAACCAGGCCTATAGTAGGCCTGTTTTAGTGTACACATATTTTTCTATGTTAATTATTATAATTAATAATATTTTTTTCTTAATTTATGTAGGCCTAAAACAAACATACCAGCGGCAGTATAATTGAGTTGATTTCAATGTCAATAAAAGGAATATTACGGATCTCGGCATTTCATTTAATCACCAGACCGAAAACTCATTTAAGCTTAATTACGTGCAAAAGATATCACATACTAAAACATTTTAAACTTGTGATGCATCCCAAGATTTAACTCACGTTGGAAATAATTTACTAAACGAGACTATTGCTATTTCGCAATTAGTTTATTTATTCACCGCCATAAGTCTACCTATACTGTCTTTTTCAAAGAAATGGACAATATTGTTAATGTTTATAATTTTATTTGATCCCAAAACGGATACTGAAATATAGAAATGACAGGAATGGCTCTCGCTAAACAGGGCTAAACCCGAACTTGACTGGATTAAACCCAATTGTCTTAGTGTATGTTTTTCCTCCGTTGGCTTACTGTGTAGGCATTTTCGATCAATTTATAAGTGCCAACTACCCCTACGTTGCCATGTCCCGAACTAGGGTCATAAACCCCAAAATTATATTTCCAAGTGTACTATTACTACTACTATTGATACACTACCCAACATGCATACCCTCAAGTAGATCACGAGTAGTACCACGGGACGATGGGGACAATATAAACCCTAAACAATACTTTTATTTTTTTCCTCACATTGACTTAATGTGTTGTCAATGCCAAGTAGCCTCTACGTTGCATATGTTTTCCCCTCCCATGTCCCGACATATATAGGGTCATATACCTCAAATTATATTATCAATGTAACTATGACTACCCCCGACATGCATACCCTCAACTGGCCCTATGGTCGGGACCTGGGGGGGGGGGAAGCCATGTATAACGTAGTGGGTACACATACATAAATTATTACCTATAGGCCTATACGTGTCACTGAGTAAAAGCTATCCTAATATCAACGCATATCTTGTTTAAAGTAAGACAACTATAATGAGTTAATATACACATATCTGATTCACGATACTCACGTTGGTGAGTTATACCGTTCATCCTATTTTCCAAACACTTGGTGAGTAATTTTACTCAACCAAAATTAGATTACACGTGAACGGGTTCATTATATTACGATCGCTTAAATTGAAACATGATATAGATAGAGTAACTCACCAAAGAGAGTATCGTACATCATATATTTGAGTAAATTAAGTAATCAGAGTTGTCTTACATTAAACAAGACATATGATAGGTTACATACGTTGACATTAGGATAGCTTTAAGTCACGTGTGCACTATTTTGGGTTGTATGGAAATGATACTATTTGTTGCTTTAACTGCCGTCAGTCGCACACAAGCTACATTCGATGTCAGTGTATTTAATATATTCTTGGAGCATAGATCTTACCATATGCCATATCCCACTTCAGGGAAACTGTGGCACGTGTCCATGTAACTTAGCCTAGCCTAAGCTTTGCCAAGGCAGCCTATATACTCTAGTATATGCTCGTAACGTTGTCCTAATACTATACTAGGCCTAATTTATCTCTGGCATTCTGGCACTCGTGGACTGGGACAAATTTTCAACAAGGCAACTAAATACGTTCTGAATAATTCACTTCTTATTTCCGACCAAGTATGGTAGGCCAAAATATCAATACTATCTACATAATTTATCCACAAATGTTACATTTAGACCATAACTTCCAAGAAATATTATCGTTTTTCAAATCAATATCACACTCTCATGTCACAACGCTACATGAGTAAATTATAATATTTCACGTGTTTCTTACGGGTAATCAGCAGCTGTTTAGGAATATAAATAATTGAGTAAATATCAACTTTTAAACTTAATTAAACATACGTTGTGAGTGCAACTATACTGCAACCATTCAAAGTATATATTGTGGCATACTGATGGATAATTAAAGTAAACATAGATGAGTATAAGTACAAAGTTCGTGACTCAATTGGACAGTACCTGAGTTAATTGACTCAATACAGAGTACATATGTAAATATACCATAATGTGTTTTAAAATGTAATTATTGAAAATATACAAAAGAGTAATTCCTTATTGTGAGTTTCGTTACCTAGTAAGTGAGTTGCATAGTGTAAAACTCACGTTTTGTATCTAAATAAATGATTATTACAAAGATCATGACTCAATTGGACACTACCTGAGTTAATTGACTCAATACAGAGTACATTATGTAACTATTGTTGGCTATAAATACCATAATGTGTTTATGATGTAATTATTGAACAGATCGAGAAAAGTAATTCCTTATTATGAGTTTTGTTACCTATAGTAAGTGAGTTGCATAGTGTAAAACTCATGTTTTGCATCTAAACAAACTCAGGATAATCTAAATATGTCTTTCTGTGTTAGTTGGCATTGCCTACACAGTAAGTCAGTGGGAGGGAAAAAATAAAAGTAATATTTTTTAGGCTTTATATTGTCCCCTATCATCAGGTGGTACCACCTATGATTCATTTGAGGGTATGCATGTCCAATGATAACTATGATTTCATTCACTTAGGCCCATCACTTACCAAGTAATATATATACACGGCGGTACTCTAGCTTTCCCCCAATGGATATATAAAATAGTGTTGATATATAGGCTGCAACAAATCCACTGTGAGTCTGTACATATAGGCTATATAATTTTAGGGTGTAAATACAAAAATCCCGCCGAATTAAAAAAATCTCCAATGGGGGTTTTACCCTTGTATATTGTGGGCTAGCCAGTTGTTATCAATCTCTCTCTCTTTTTGACCCCTTCAACCCTTAACGAGAGGTGAGCAAGAATACGCTAACTAACAGCCGCATCGTGATCATTGATGAAATGTATGAACCTCCATCCATAGCCTCGTACGGCTATCCAATCTCCATCCCTGCAGCCACACCACACCTAAAATCCCTCTCAACACAAGGATTCCATCTCAATCCCCTGCACCTTACACCAAGCAGCTTCCACGTGCGACATTGCCATTTTGTGGAGCCACCCTCCATCCATCCGTTCCATATACGCTCAGCATTAACCATGGAACCACTCTGCAAGACTCTATATCACCCCAATCTCCTCCACTATACCAACTAACCTTCTCCTCTCCATTCCAGTCTTATCCCAGGTGATCCTTCTCATCCAGTTATTTTAGCACATTTAAAGACGTTGTTGCTTAGTACTAGAGGCCGGGCCGCGGTTTCAAGCCAGTATATACATACTGGATCACACGTGTACCCAAAACTTTATCTTTTAATTTCTTCGAAATGTGCATATCCGTCATAACCCCCTCTACGTATAATGTCATAACCATTTCCCCAGACCAGAGGACATGGTTGAATCATTTTCCGCATCTCTCCCATGGGCCATCAGATTGTCCATCACCAGAGCTCATTCCTAGCTCCATCCCTGCTCACATATACTGCATGTATGTATAACAAATATCCCTCTGTTTAATCCCTTTGCATTCTACAAGAATTATAGTAACCCAACTCCTGTCGGTGCACGCCTATACTAACAATACTGCATATTAGTATCATGATGTTGAGTTTATCCTCTGTGGTTTGTTTTCTTAGGCACTACACAGAAAACGAAATTTACTCAATGCAAATGAATTTACTCAACAAACTAATTTCACAACTCAAGTGTACCAATAA
>JAODAI010090659.1:0-11638 GCA_027575025.1 Scotoplanes globosa | reverse complement strand
CAAAAATATAATAAACAAGAGAGGTCCCAGTATAAAATCCTGTGGGACACCGAAAGAAACCGCACAAGGTTCAGATACAGTATTATTATAATTAATAACTTGAGACAGTTAACTATTACACCAAGCAAGGTCAGTTCCATCTATAACAATATCAATCAATTTATGGACAAGTTGTACAGTACTTATAATATTGAAAGCCTTTTCAATATCTAGGAGGACAACACTTATTAAGATACCGTTTTGCACTCTGGTTAAGACATGGTCTTGAACATTGATCAGAGTGGTACCGATGGAATGGGCCGGACGAAAACAAGATTGGTTTTCAGCAAGGATATTATTAACTACGATATATTGGTATAGCTGGTCGTGAATTAATCTTTCATGATAATACTTAACACGGAAACAGGTCTAGAGTTTCATAGGTTGGTTGTAGGTCCACCGTTGTGGATAGGGGTAATTTTAAAACATTTCCAAGCAGAAGGAATTTAACCAGTAATGATATATATATTAAAAAAATAACACAACGGATTGGGTAATGTAGGGGCAAAAAGTGTAACAACCTTACCAGAAATACCATCAGTGCCTTCTGCTTTCTTAAAAAGGACAGTTGTTTTTCAATCTCTTTAGCTGTTTATAATTTGAAATTGAATATATAATTATGTTGCGATTTAGAAGAAGGGGCACCATACACTCTTGGTACTTCCTTGGCCATATAAGCACCAATGTTGCTGAAAATGTACTAAAGTTTGAATCAATACTATGTTTATCAGTAATTGAAACATCATTAATAATAAGTTCGTGTGTAGATACATTATTGGATTTGGGTAAAATATATTTCAAGCTGGCCCATAACTTGTCAGATTTGCGCATATTATCATTGATAAGATTATTAAAGTAGCTTGTTTTCCCTCTAATTTAATGTTACGACTTTATTACGAGCATATTTAAAGGAAGGTGATTGTTTTTCCTGGCGTGAGATAGTTTCCGTCTATGGAAAACCCTTGAAAGCATCAAATCAATGATGGACTAGTCCACCCGTGGTGTGTAATTTACACCATGCAAGCACGCACATGCTGTCTGATAAACGGGCCGTGTGTGTCAAGGAATTGGGAGATAACTTGATGCATGAAGTTCCTACAGTCTGTATCATCATCAAAAAAATGATGACAGACCAATAGAAACCAGATACGTTACCAAGCTAAACATTTATGTTTGTCATAGTGTTTTCTGTTTCTAGAGAAGATTATTTTTGGCGGTGATTTATGGACTTTATGGCAGCAATATATAAGGGTATGATCATAAATTTCCAGGTGTAACACACATGAATGGGCGGTGGTGCCCATGGGACCAATAATCAGATCAATTATAAAGTAAGTAGTTGGAGTGGTACGTGTGAGGTCGGTAATAAATTGTTTTAGCTGATAGTCCGAGGCAAGATCAACGATCTTCATTTGATTGTTGTGTTGAAGCTGATTCATGTTCAGGTTAACATCACCTACTAAATACGCTGGGCAATCCCTTGGTAGTAACTCTAATTATTCCTCCATGGTCGAGAGTAATGTTTTGCAGATAGGTCAGGAGTGCGATAACAGGATGTAATATGGATGGTTTTGACATAGGGCGAAGTTATTTCGGACCAGGTGGTTTCATTATCCCCGCTGAATGCTGGCCGATACTATAATTAATACACCGCCCCCACGTATGTTAGTACGATCCCTCCTAGTAATCATTTTCTAATTAGGGATATATAATTCATTGCTAAGGATATCGATGGATAACCTGGTCTCTGAAAAGGTGATAAAGTCAAAAAGGTTGGGACTGGAAGGCGAATCTTTATTAATATAATGGGAGTTGATGCAATTAACGTCATAATGAGCCACGATAAGTCCTTTATAAATTACTCTTTGTAGGGGCAAATGGATGGGTGCATTATTTGAGATGTTCAGCAAATCATTGTCGATGTCAGATATAATGGTGTGATTATATTTTGGAGCTGTCAGATCATCAAAGAAGGAGTCACCGAATTGAGGTAGAGGGCACGATGTACAAATCCAAGGTTCATCACTGATCAATAATGTGGTGTAATCATCTTGAGATACGTAGATATGTTAGGCAAATGTTTTAATCTGACGTCATCGTCGATTCCGATGTCCAGGCAGCCGTCTTCCACGTGTCTGCTACTGTTGCTATTTTGCCATCTCTGACCTTCGTGTCATGCTGAGAGCACCGTGATGGGGGTGTGGCCTATTTTAGAACGAGGTTACTGCCGCCTGGACAAAGGGTGATTAACTGACCGATGGCGGGATGTAGGATGGTTGCTACACATGGACGTGCCGGCCTGCGTTGGTAGTTTGTATGTTAATGTTAGAAAGGGAGTCTGGGAAATGAGATGAGGGAGAGTACATGTGTTTGTAGAAGCTATGAGAGCGGAGAATAAATACGATTGAAGAGCCTAGGAGAGTTCAGTGTGTTAGGTCATATAGAGAGTTAGAGAAGGAGTGAATGTGGAATGGTTTTAGGTTGGAATATATAAGGAGAGAAAGAAAGGTGATCATAGAATGAGACAACAAATAATATTAATAACCGATGTCAGAAGAAATGATATTAAAAACACTATACCCTCCGAGTTTATCATATAGCAAGCGAGTGTTGGCTCTATTATATTATATTTATACTGTCTTCTGACAGATACATTTGGCATGCATCCAGCGCTTACATAGTTCTCAATACATGCCATCCTGGTTTGATTTAACGGGCTTAGTGCAGTTTATACAAATAAATGTGTAACTCGATCTGGCCCGGGGGGTTCACAAAGGTCCGGGGTTTAGTTGAATCTAATTTGCCAGAAGAAGTGTGAAGAAAATATTAAGGCCTGGAATATAATTTGGTTTGGACTTCATGATTAAGGAGGTTTCTTCCTTGTTAGTTAACTAAATGCGGATAATATCATGGGGCCTGTGATTGGCACAGTGATATACTATAAATATAAATAATCCATACCTGATAAGTTATTGCTTAGTTAATTCATTAACTTCAAGTTCAAGTTAGTTCGACACCAAATGACTTAGACTAGATAGTTGTTTCTTCATTTCTGACCTGAACCCATTGCGAAGATATGTCCATATATAGTCCAAACATATGTTGTTGAAAGGGTTATCTTTCGCGTCCTTTATGAGAGTATTATTGGTGCGACGTCACGATTAGAAGACAACATATTCGAAGACATCACAGTCGACAAGAGTGACAGGTGGGGGGTGGCATGATGTACATAGGACATTTCACAATTTGTATGATAATCTGTAATTTCATTTACGTGGATGTGATTGCCGCGATGGTTACGAATGAATACAATATATATAATTTAGACCAAACACGGACAACTTTTTAGAATGTGTTGGAACTATAGTATTCCTCCTATTTAATCCAACAATCAGATTATACCCATCCCATTTAAGTATGGTAGGCATATTACGAAATAGTACTAGCTGGGGTTAATGAATGCATGTTCATTGCTAACCCCAAATGTATGGTCGGGTCGCGTATGGCGCGTGTATGCATCTAGTCAATATACAAACCAAAGCGTTATATTAACACCTGATGAGTTCAAGGAGGGATAACACCTTCCAGAAGTGTTACTGAAATGTTATACTTGGAAAGATGTTATCCCTCGTAGGACTCTTTGGGTGTTAATATAACACTTAATTTTAGTCCAAACATTGCACTGTTTTCATGTAGTGGTGACGATATACCAGTTTATATTATAGTATGTTACTGTATGTGTAATGCTACGACTATAGAGATGTGTTTTCTACTTTATCGTCCATCATAACAAATCCATAGTATTTAATTATATTAAATGAAAACATGGTTACCAAATGCAACTAGTAAGGTCTTACCGTAACGGTACTCTTTTAAAACTATGGTATCATAACAGGGACAACCCCAATATTTGGTGTCAAATCTGACACCAATTGGAGTTAAATTAACACAATTATGACTAAATAGTATAACATCTTGATACCATGTAGAGTGTCGTCCCTCCTCTGACCATATTTGGAGTAAGTTTTGACCTTTAAAGTTAGAGAGTAGGCCCCTACTATAATTATAACTGTAAATAACAATTCTTGGTTTACACTATATGATTATTCTTATATGTGCATTTATTTTAACATATACTTTCCCATGTGTTTTCCTTAATGGATCCATATGAGCCAACCGATATTCGAAATCATTATGGGTATGTCCATAATATAGTACATATATTAACATTACATACGCATATCGCATGTGTTAACCACTATGGGTTACATATGGGTTGTTTCATACCCATGCATTGGTCATTTTAGGTAGATATGAGTTTTCTTTTTTATTATAATATACGAATATGTAATGGCTAATATTTATATATACGTAGCACACCGCCAGTAAGGAGCACACATGTTCAATAATACCAACTTACCCTTGTCTGTGTCAAATCAAATTATACTAAGATATTAGGGATATAATATTCCGAAAATATATCCTGTCAATCCACGAAACCAATAATATTGCAATGGAAGTGTGCTGATATTGAACAACCGTTGTATTTATATTACATATTGTTAAAATGATGTGGCTTTACTTTTATGATGTATGTGATAACCTCTAGTGTTGATGTTACTATTCAATAAATCAAAGTTTAAACTTCAATATTACTGGGGCAGAGCATCAACACAGCCAATAGTAAAGTATACGATGTATATTACTCCCCATAGTATACTTGTTCTCAAATATGTAAGCATGCTACAAACCAGTCTATGCTAATCAACCGTCGGCATTGAAGTATCGGAATTTGCATGACATATATAGTTCAACTATTTTCAAAAATACATTATCGATGTAAGTCCACTGTCGTGATATGTATGCATATTACTGGCATGAAAATTGAAGTTATTTTCTCCAAAAACCTATGCCCAAAATATATATTATGTATGCCTATATGGAAATTCGGACTCCTTTTTAAAATGTAATTATATACTGGTGTTTTAGCAATTTTATTAATCTATGTATTAGTTTGGATTACGAATAACATACCCGTCCGTTATAGCAGAGCAAATATGTTTCTATATCCATTATTTACTTTACAAAAGTAGGTATTATCTATGTTGAATTCATTTTTATTGCTTGCATAACGTATATACCATTACGCCTAGCCTATGCTAGACCTGATATTACTGAAATAAGACTAGTGGACATCATATGATACTTTACACTTATTATCGATGGAATTGCCCACAAAATAATTAGAGGGATAATATGTTCCTTAATGTTATATACTAGCCTATAGCATATCGTTATTCCTACCCGTATTTAAACAAATATTTTGGTAAGGTTTATAGCGATTAGATCATGTCCTTGCTGTAATCTCCATTTACATCCAAAGTATAAAATATATTGTTTGTAAATATAATTACTTGTGCAATCGATCTACATTTATTTTGTAAAAGTCGTACTTGTGGTTTGGGAATTACGACATGAATATTATACGATTTTTACCCCCAAGAGCATGTTTTTAGATGTGGGGTAAGAAAATATTGGTTTACCACAACAAACATGATTGTATGTTATTTTGAAATAGTTAGCGGTTTGAAACTTCAATTTTTATTTTTCAAATGACTTAATCCTTTACATACCGTGGCAATTTATTTAATTCAACTGTTCAACTAATTAAATGTTACAGGAAAACTATACACTTTTGGCAATAGCAACCCATATGTTATTATAATTACATTTGCTTTACAAAAATCCCCAAAATATAAATTATACATGCGGATATGCGAATTCAGCCTTTTTTTAAATATCACTATTTTACTGATGTTAAGATAATTTTAATATTGTATGTATATATTTGGGTAATACGAACATACACTCCCATTTAATCAGAACAATCGATTATTTCCTTGAAAAATATTATGGCTTTAAAGTTTATTGCTAGTCTAACTTGTATAACGTTAAACCAAGACTTTCAATTATATTAAACAATGCTGAACTACATTATGATACTTTGTTACTTTTGGTATATATTTGATATATGATTATTGTCGACTCAACTCTCCAAACAACATTCATATGGATAATGTTGTTCAATGTGATATACTAGCCTAGCCTATCGTTAAGCATATGCCTAATTATTAAAAATATAAAATAGGCACCGATCTAATCATGTCCTCTCTGTAATATGGCTGTGTAGCCGAGGCCCCAAAATACATGTATTGTAATTATATAATATTTATGGAAAGGAACATCATGATAACTATTCGTGTATACATAATATATATGTTTTTTGATGTTGTTTTGAAGTAGTGAGCAGTTTGATTTTGATTTTGGTTTCCCAGACTACTTATTATGTGTACCTTGAAATCGGCGGATCAAAATATTAAATTAGGTCAAATTCAAATAAAAAGCCAAGTTGAACACATTGTCCCATATTTTGCACTATTTGCCTAGTACGCCACACTTTGGAAAGTACAGCAATATGAAAGCCCATTATGTGTTATTTCAAATAAGCAGTTAGCCACGTATATGACATACTGTGAACTAATGATACGATTTGTTTAATATGTATACCATTATGCGGTAGAGTCGCGCCGGTAGATAAAGAGTTAATATGACGACTATGAAATGGTGTGGTTAAGATATCAAATTAAGTAAAAATAAAATAAAAATAAACGATTGACCAATTTTATTCCGTATTTGCTGACCCCAACCGTCATGTAAAAGTAAAGTACTATGAAATCCCCCCTTTATTTTATATTAAATAAACTATTAATAATGTGTGTGGTATACTGTGATATCATTTGATATACTTTTAACGATGTGTACACGATACTCAAAACAGCCGCACTGGTAGATAGCGCTAACGCACAGGGACCATATTCACAAAGCATACGTAAGCTAATATGTTGGTGGAAGTCTACTTACGCCAATTATTTTTTCCTAATTGTATTATCTAAAGTATTTTGTTCCTAATTTTGTTTGTAACTTTACCCAAACCTAACGGTTAGGGTAACGTCAATTATGTCATTAAATTGTATTGAATAAATAACACTTACCGATCTCATAAAAGATTGGATAATTCTAGATAGGCGAAATTTGGTTGTAACACTTTGCAATATAAGTAGGCTGATTTCATTACAGCTGAGGTTTTGTGTTGTATATGACTTATATTAATACAATTTGGAAACAATAGTATGCGGCCCAATACAAATATATGCAGCAACCTCAAATGTAAATTGGTTACCGGCAATGGATTTCTGGTTATAATCTAAATGCAGACGTCATCTAAAATAAATGGCGGGATTTAGTATATACATAGCTATACAAATGCCTATTGTATTACATACATATACATACAGGATAATCAAATCATTTTGGTTACATTTTAACACAAATTATGATATATATAAATCAACCAATTTCCTGAAAACAAATGGTACCAGTTACCTCTTAGATTTGGATAAAATGTATTTATAGTATACATGTATATAATGATCACATACACACATTTCACCTTCAACTCTGAATCGTTTTTGAATTACAGCAGGTTGAAGTTGGGTGTGCGTGATTCACACGTCATTACATACTTTTCGCTAGGTAATGCTTTTTAGAGACACTTTTTAAAAGAGTAATACATGTAGAAAGAGGTAAATTTTGTATCTTCAATATACATAATCGAAATTTGGCCTCTAAATGATTATATATAAGTTATTACTTATGTGGAATTTCACATATTCTCAACTGAAAATACATATAATCCTGTGCTATTATCATATAAAAAGTAGTAATTTTAAATTAAAACAAGTAGATGAAAATGATGAAACATGTTACAGTTTGCAAGAAATATCCACATTACTATGTGCAATGTGAACGTGTCTCATTATAGCATTCATTATCATTTCTTTTAATGTAACATTTGTATTTAAAAAGATGCATGAAGTTTAATTCAAAATTGCAACCATTATTTAATCAATTTGATGATATTTACATATTTTATTATAAATATAATATCATGCAGATATGTTCTACGTAATGTTTCACAAACAATATTTTTGGTATTTAACGTAACATCCCATAAAACTGTAATTTCATATGTAGCCCATCGTCTGATCTACAAGAAAATAGACACAAAATGTAAATGGTTATAACCAAAATAGGGGTTAATACGCATACGTAACTTTGAGTTAAAATGTGTTCTTTTTCAAATACATATACCATTATAACCTTTTATATAACATAGTTTCTACACAATTCCCTTTCAGAAAATGTATACTTTTGATATTTAGGTGTGTATAGTATTGAAGATCTGATCGTTGGAAAGTAAAATCCACCGAACCATTCAAAATCGGGTATATTTTTATAGGGCACTCCACATATTTGTATTGTACTTAATAAATATTTTTAACATTTTCTTTTGAGATATATTACAATGAACAAATACGAACTCGGCCATAGAATAATAACAACAAAAAAATAGGCTCCGTATAGACCAATCAAAACGATAAGGCGTTGTTAATAAATTATATGCTTCCAAAACCGAAATTATAGTCCAACAATCGATATTTTGTAACGTAATTTTTGTTCAAGTGCGACACTGTCAACAATTATGTATAATATACGCTAGTGTGACATAATCCAAAGCATATGGTGACTACAAATAATGGCATACAGTATTGAGAAACATTAATTTGTATTTCAAAGTTGTCAGTCTATTTTCAGGAAATCAATTGTGGTGGTGATAGGTGATATTTCTTAAGCATTATACTATAATGTGATTTGAAACCTTACTGCAAGTATGCCACATATAATAATCCTGTCAAAATATCACTAGTTATTTATTTGGTGGGCTTACTACTGCGTAAGTTACGAAGATTGTAAGACACTTTTTTAAACTCATTTACCTTAAGTGATTACGAATTTCGTAATACTGTTTACATACGATCATCCCTGCGCAAGATGAAGATAAAGGTGAACAAAAAGAAAGTACAATTGAATACAAATATAATAAAAACCATGAACTGATGTGATATATGACAGCGATTCCTCATTACCTCATTAAGATTTTTATATTAATTAACGAAACACTATAGGTTTATTGAAACTCCAAACAGACATAATTCTGACTTAAGGCTGGGTCCTTTGGTCATACAAATGGTAGGTGGTAAACACATATGCATGGTGCACACATTTATGTGGTGTATAAATATATGTATGTGATATATGACAGCGATTCCTCATTAACTCATTAAGATTTTAATATTAATAATGTTAGTATGTTCATGATTCGTCCGAAATTAACTAGCGCAAGTCTTTTCCTCAAACATATTATTATGTTATGTATGTCCATGAATGGCATAATGTTTCACGCAATATAGGATGGGCTAGGGTATATCTTCCAATACTATGGAATACAAATAGTTCCTATGAACCGTTTTGTACATAAGTGTTACTAACGGAGTGCTAGATATCTATACTCCTGTGTACAAATGTGACATATAATTATCTTCCCTGATGGGGAAATACACCATTAGACATAATCAATACATTTCAACCTAAATATACGATTTAAAGAAAATATAATAGCACGATGTGGGAATAAGAATAATAATACAATCATAAGAATACAATCATTGTGGACAACTTAAACACCCACTTGTATCCCGCGCCAGGAACGAAACACTATAGGTTTATTGAAACTCAAAACAGACATAATTCTGACTTAAGGCTGGGTCCTTTGGTCATACAAATTGTAGGTGGTAAACACATATGCATGGTGCACACATTTATGTGGTTTATAAATATATATATGTTGTGCAATGTATCTGGTGGACATATTTCGAGTTATGATGCTGTTAGTAATTTGTGTCATAACATAACTACCCTCAAAGGTTTAACACTTGCATTGCAACCACCCTATTTCTAAAGTGATCCTGCTATGACTTTCTGTTTGCATGTCTTGTACACAGTTTGACAATATACATTTCCGTATCAGACCTCTATTATGTTACATAATTTAGAAAATTGGCATTCATCTACAATTATCTATTCCATCAATAAATCTATTCATCATATACCTGTGTTTTTCACATAAATGTGTTTATCATATAAATTAATTATGACTTAAGTTGTCCATAAAATATATTTGTCAATCACATACACTTGTTCTCCAGATGTGTTCATCATAATCATAAATTCGTTAATTTGCATTTTCTCAAGATATACATTTATGCATAATTACACAGGTAAAGTGAGATGGGGTTTGAGTTCAAGCAAAAAGAGACCCATGATACGTTTGTAGCTATCTATATAATATAATATTTACTCTTTCATGTGATTATACTATGTAGGGAAATTCATATTGCATTGTAGAGAAAAGTGGGATTGCCTGATATAGTTTCAGAAAATCATGACCGCGGTCATATTTTGTTTTTATACCATTTTGTGTGACGTCATCTGTCCCCTACTGATAATTTTCATCGGAAATAAATTGCCAATCAGTGTGAATAATTTAATAATTGCAGTATACAATACCAATTCTGATCACAAAATGTCATCGTACGTGACTTACTTAAAAAAAACTTCATATTGCTTAATATTTATATTGTCCTGATATCTGTAATGAAAGTAATAAAATATATTAATTTAACACGTGTCTGAACAAAGAAAGCAATTTCCTAAAAAAAACTACTACTAGATTACGTTGGTTAGGCCAAGCCTAACGTTAATATGTGGACACAAACTATACCATATACGTACGTACATGTGTACGAATTAATTATAAAACAAACAACCTAAAGTACTATTGAGAGTTACGATTCCATCACCAATTATTCCGAAATTATCTTCAGAGGTCTTCACTTCCGACATCTACTTGCTTGTGAAATTGTATACTATGTGGCTAGGCCCTGACGACATTGTACGCACCATAATAAAAACTACACACTCCGCTCGTCGATTCGAAATAGCATTGTAACACAACAAATAATACTATTTAGTCGAACGCCATTCCAAATGAGTTCATACATATTCTATATGTAAATGTTGTAATTTTATCGTATTTAAATATTAGTTCCATATTTTGAAAAAAAAGCAGTTTAAATTAATTTCAAGTGATATTCGTAATTTGGAGATAATATAACTAAAATATACTAATGTTAAATATAAGTAGGTATCGGCTTCTTTTAATTTAGACTCCAACGATGATGAAATGTGTGTTGCCAAGTCAGGTCAATGCTATATAATCCTCCGCTGCCATGCACTACGATTTTGTGTAATGTGTATTGCTTCCAAAAAAATCTTAATATTGTGATCCTTCATGATAGCCCATACCATAATACAGCACTAGGACCACCATAATCCACATTGTACAATCCCCAGTCAAAACCATATTCACATTAACTTAATGTTACTGTAATTACCTATGAGTACTGCAATAGCGGCCCTGATTATCGTAAGACTTCCTTTTTGAGAAGCTTGTTTGCTGGCTCGAGTCGTTATGTCCTCGATCATCACAAAAACTCCGTAAGGCACCATTCTTCAACATCTTCGATCTTTTCCTACTAGTCAACTTCCCACTAATATCTTCCTGTCGAATGAATTGGGC
>JAODAI010090548.1:0-11640 GCA_027575025.1 Scotoplanes globosa | reverse complement strand
GACAGAAAAAATGAATATAACTACATTGTAATCCTTAAAGGGGATAATTTTAAATATAGCATGCAAAATTAAAAAATAATATATAATATTTTACTTCAGGAGGATAATAATAAAAACAATATCCTGTGTTACTACATGTATATTATTTATACATAGCATATATTTAGATTCACATAAATTTATCACATCGTTTATAATACTACGACAGGGTAATCTATTATTCAATCAAATGGTTATGTTGTAGCTTTTGTAATGTACAGTGTATATATGTTGAAATATGTCTATTTAAATATCATAGATTTCAATTGCAATGTTCCATACGTCTCTGAAAAGTAATTTAGAGTGCTTTATCATTATTTAAGTACTGCTATTTATTACCAACTTTTTAATATAGTTAATTAGTTAACTTAATTAACATTTCCAAGTGCAATTAATTGTACAGCGAATAACCAAAATAGAAACTATATTTTGTTTTTATTGTCTAGTAGAATGATATAAACAGGAGTAGTCAGAAACTTTACTCAATATTTATTACAGCTTATTATTCATCTAGGCCTACTGTATGAAGTTCCGTGTTGTGGAACTATTTCCCTTGTAAGAGTAGTAATTACTAACATGTTACTAACTGCAGCACTAAATCAGACATCTCCTATAAAAAGATCAGCATCGTTAAAATAATTTGTCCCGACCCTTTACAATTCTCTGTCGCAGGTCTTGAATAGAGGTTTTGGTTTCACAAAGCGACCGCTCTTAGATCATGGCCGAGAGGAGGTCGGCCACCGTCCGGAGGTCCGTTTCGGATCGACGAGACGTCCGCGTCCAAGTGACCCGGACGACCACTAAGACCGGTGGCAGCAAAGTGTCGGGTCAAAGGGTCGAGGCGACCCTGAAGGCGCTGATGGAGGCTTCCGCCGAGAAGAAGCCGGCAAGGCGAGTCTCTTCGGGTGGAGCGAGTCCGACTTGCGAAAACTCTGATCTGAAGGACGAGCTGATGCAGTTGAAGAGGCAGGGTCTGGCTAGCGGGAGATGTAACTCCTCCTCCAGCATCAACAGCTCCTCCTCCACGGAGAGCCCCAAGCGCAAAGCTGGCGGGGGATGCCGGAGCTCCGCCACCCTCCC
Source organism: Scotoplanes globosa (assembly GCA_027575025.1). NCBI lineage: Eukaryota > Metazoa > Echinodermata > Holothuroidea > Elasipodida > Elpidiidae > Scotoplanes > Scotoplanes globosa. The sequence continues at coordinate 10,521 of JAODAI010090548.1, read as the reverse complement.
TGCCCAACAGACGTCCCGCACCCAGAGGATCTCCTCCCAAAGGAAGAGCAGTACATTAAGCCATAAAAGCACGGCCTCCTTAAAAAGTCTGAACCACCCAAAATTTAAGCCTCCCGCCGCACCAGGGGGCAAGTTACCGTTGACTAAGACGAACCTGTCTAAGGTGAACGGCATAAATGCCAACACCAGGGTGTCGGACGAATCGTTAAATAGCACCAAATCCGACCTGATGACCTCGATCCTGAAAGACTGGGAGGCCAGCAAATACCCGGGGGTTGAAGATAAAAAGGGAGACGATCCTCATCAGGCCAGAATGGGCCAGATAAAGAGAGAGCTTTCAGATGCGAAAAGTGAAACTACACGATCCAGAAAGTGTACTTCAACAACCAAACAGTTGACTTCGCCGCAGAGCGAATGTGCGGGGGGCGAGAGGGCCCATCAAACGGTCGTAAAGTCTCGGCAGACCGCTGCATCTAGGGCAGCCCAACTCAAACGGGATCGAACCCAGGGACACAAACGGGACTCTACGACCACCAAGAACACAAAGGCCGCAACGAATCTTAATTCCTCCACTTCTGCAAAACCGGCGGGCCCCAAGAAAGCCGAACAGACGGGCCCCAAGAAAGCCGAACCGACGGGTCCCAAGAAATCCGAACCGACGGGCACCAAGAAAGCCGAAGCCAAATCGAATGGTACGGCAAAGAAGGACAAAATTCCCGATTCCAACAATCCCAAGGTTGTGTCCCTTCGGGGCGGAGGCGGGGCCAAGAAACCGATGGATACCACGTCCAATCCGGGGGAGTCGTTGACTGACGGCGTCTGTGAACAGGAGATCGCCGATAAGCAGCAGGAGAAGAAACACAAGGACAGTATGGTGGAACTTAAGTCGAGCCTGGCCAAGGCGCTGCTCCTCGAGAAGAAGAGCCAACCCGCACGCAATCACAACGGGATGAAGAAAACCACCTCCGCCGCATCCGCCGCAAGGAGCCTCAAATACGCAGACAACGACATCCTGGCGGACCTTCAGAATCAGAACTACATCGAGTCGTGCACTACGAGCTCCGTCGAGTCGGAAGAGTTCCGGTCGTGCGAGATGGAGCTCGAGAGCGGCATCTTGAAGATGAAGAAGGAACTGCTGACAATGAGTCGCGTCGAAACGACGACCGTCTCCAACGGGCCCGATTCGGACAGCGAGATCGGGCTGGGCATCCCGTATTCCATCATGAGAATGCCCGGGCCGGAGAACGTCGGCGAGGAAACGACGGGCTCCACGACGACGTCAAAGGACGCGGAGAACAACTTTAAGCGCGGCGGAATTAACGGCTCCGTAAAGCGGGCGTCCCTGCTGATTGAAAAGATTCACGGCAACAGTTCCAATTATGTGTATCATCAGAAGCCGTCGGGCATCAGGGGGTCAGCGACCAACGGGGGCACGGACGACACATCGGGCGATGAAATGGAAGTGGACTTCACTGTGGTTAGTAGTTTGTTTATTGTGTATTTACTGAATAATAATGTTTTGATTTACGGCATTCTATTAGTTTATGGTTTGGGTTCTAATTTAAGTGTCATTTCAAACCCTTCACTATGGAAAATAATAAAAAAGTAGTACACCATGGTCCACCTATGAAAGGTGGAAAAAGCCCAGGAATCGATAATATTGAAGGAGTCGTCATGTGTTAGGCTTATTTTATTAAGTACGACGATGGCACTGAGAGTGTTAACAAAAAATTAACAATCTAAGTTATACTATTAAACATAGCCTTTTTTGGAACTTTTTCTCTAGGCTAACGCATGTAGTATCTAGCCTGTGTATCTAATTTATGTAACTTACACACTTTTTGCTACCATGAACTTGCTTCACCAACTTAGCAAACAAAGTAATGTAGGCAGACTAGGTCTACGTAAAAGCAAATATTACATTCACCAAACCAAGATTCCAGCCAACCACCTGTAAATTAGATTAAACCAGGGAGCCGCAAGTAGTTGCAGATGCAAGAGTAACCTGAGGCTGTGATATTTATTTTCTGTAACCTACAAACTTTTTACAACCAGTATCATAGCAATGAACTTGCTTATATCAACTTGATGAACAATTGATGTAGACAGATTAGACCTACATTCACCAGAGTAAATATTATTAAAGCCTTGATTTGAGTACCAAATCACTGATCAAACCAAGAATCCAGCAATCTAGAAATTACTTTTAAACATTTCACTGATTTGACCCTTTTCTCCAACATACGGTAACTACTATTGTAGCCTGTGATATTTATTATGTAACCTACAAACTTTGTGCACCATTATCATACCCTAACCCTACCTACACTTAATGAAAAAATGGTGTAGACAGATTAGGCCTACATTCACCCAAGATTCTAGCAATCTGTAGATTAGATTAAACATATCACCCATTTGACCCTTGACCCTACACACAGTCATAGTCTAGCCTGTGTATCTAATTTCTGTAACCTACAAATGTAAACCATTATCATCACCATGAACTTGCTCTAACAAATTGCCCTGTGCTCTCTGGAGAGAGCTACTGTAATTACCCCAAAGAACAGAGGAGTCTTGTTTAACAAGATGTTAGACTGGATGTTTAATGTCCCACAGGTATCTTAACCTTTGACCTCTATGGATGTATCTGGCACTCCCAATAGCTCTTTGGATTCACTTCACAGCTAAATGGGCTTTAGAGTGACAGTTTGTGAATAGAGATTATTTTGGACAAAAACAGATAATGGCCATCCTTCAGTGGCTACCATGAAATATGGAAGTTGTCAAAATGTGGCTTTATTTTTATCAACAAATGGGACAAAAATGGATTATGTGCAGGAGAGGAATTAGGAAGAGGATTGTTTGACTGTGGTGGTACCACCAAGAAAGAGATACAGTAGTTTAACCCTTGTGTTATTGGTGGAATATTAGACCATAAATTAAAATGATTGAAACTTTTGAAAGTGATTTCAATTATACTGCTGTTGCTTCCAGTGCCTGTGTTCATTGGCATACGGTGATACATTAAATATGAACATTATTGAACACATGTGTGGGATTGTATTAAAGAATTTACAAACTATCATTATGTGACCGCGTCCACGACGAATGGGCTGTATTAAAGTCGCAAATTCAAATTTTGAGCATTGTGTATTTGTGAATGATATGATCATTGTTACGTTTTAGAATGATTCATGTATCGTTATGTTTTGATATCAAGAAGACACATTACAGGCCTCCAGCACATTTCTATGTGCGTATGTACACTTGTTTTATTTATAAGAAACTAGGGTCAGGCCCTACATTAAAAAGTTTCTTAATTTTTTTGGTCGATTTTATTACTAAAAGTTCCCTAACATTTTCTTAATTTTTACCATCGAAATACATGGTATAATTGGCAATCTTGTGCAGGACATCTACTGTAGGTGTTGAAATTATTGACGCAAATTGGTGAAATTAGTGATTTTAGGACTAGATATAACGTATAACAACAATACAGTATTATATTGTACACACTACACTGCAGGCAGCATTTGAAATCACGACAAGAGCGTTTCACAATTTCACTTAACAATATTATTGGATTATTGCACTGAATAGATGATGTAGGTCTAATTATAACCATCATAAGATTTGGGTCACTTATGTATGGCTACGTTACACTATATTAATATTATGAATTAGGAAGAGGATTGTTTGACTGTGGTGGGACCACCACCAAAGAGATACAGTAGTTTAACCATTGGGTTATTGGTGGAAAATTAGACCATAAATTAAAATGATGACAAAATTAGCAGACAGCCATGATATTAAAGCCACCTGTTGCCTGTCATACTGTATATTACAGGCAGCGTTTGAAATCATGACAAGAGCGTTTCACAATTTCATTTAACAATATTATTGGATTATTGTACTGAATAGATAGATGGAGGTCTAATTATAACCATACGATTTGGGTCACTTATGTATGGCTACGTTATTACAGTATATTACAGTATATTAATTTTAATATTTCTATGCAATTGACCAGGGTCTAAACCAATAACGCCAAAGGATGATTTCCTTTCAAACACCAAGGTCAGGAACTGTCTGTCTCTTTAGCGCAAAAAACGTTTTCAAACAATTTTAATTTATATCTAGGCCTGTATTGTTCACATTTACTACAGCACGCTGCAACTGTATGTTTAGGACATAGTACTATAAGTTATAACTGATGGCAAACATACTACAATGCAATATTTTTCAATATTGATGGACTTCAATTGGTTCTATTTTATGGAATACGAAAAGGGGGAGGTTTATGTGACTGCATCAAATGGTTGTGTGACCGTCTAAGCTGATGTGTGATTGCATGGAATAGTTAGGTGACCGTCTATATAGTTATGTCACCGTCTTATTAGTTATGTGATTATCTAAATAGTTATGTGGCCGTCTAAATAATTATGTGATTGTCTAAATAGTTTGTGGCGTCTAAATGTATGTGGCTGTCTAAACGTATGTGGTAGGCCTATATAAACGTATGTAGCGTCTAAATGGACGTGGCGTCTAAATGGACGTGGCCGTATAAACGTATGTGGCCGTCTAAATATGTGGTATATAAACGTACGTGGCGTCTAAACGTATGTGGTGTCTAAACGTATGTGCCGTCTAAACGTATGTGGCGTCTAAATGGACGTGGCCGTATAAACGGATGTGGCCGTCTAAATACGTGGTATATAAACGTACGTGGCGTCTAAACGTATGTGGTGTCTAAACGTATGTGCCGTCTAAACGTATGTGCCGTCTTTAATGGCCGTCCAAACTTATGAAAAATACGGAATAACACATAATTTGCAATCCTTGCCACATCATTTTTATTTTTTTTGCTACGGAAACCAGTGGCCCTATGTCTATGCCTTACTCATACTTTGAGCTTCATTTTTATGCAAGTTTAACTCTTATCATGCTGGAGGCTGTATATCATGCCATTACTAAATGCACACCCAAAACGGGAGGCTGCATATGTAGCGTCAAACATTAATGACTCTCCACCATTTATAGGCCTACTAATTAATTCATTAATTTCAGGATTTGTCAAATTATAATCGCAAGATCTTTTCTTCTGATTCTGTTTTGCTGTGCATCAAACTTCATCCGCAGCTTCTCTGGGCATGACAAAAGTAAATTAAAACAGTGGGTGCTCAGGATGATAAGAGTTAATGCATGCTACTCTTGTCTTGAATTTGGCCATAACATTTAATAGGCATTTTAATTCTTGTAACATATTTTATAATTTATTGAACTGTTTTTCCTGGCCTGATCCAGTGTTCTAAGTAGTACGAGTGATGTTGCCGTTTCATGATAGACGGTAACGCCGCCTCGTATAGAGCCAGTGATGTATATTTATTGAAGGTACCTGTACAGTACTGTGTTGTTTGTTGGTACATACTCTGGCTTGGGGTTCTTGGAATGTCTCAAGTGTGCTGCTATTACATTCACCATGGCATCCATCATACAGATTACAAGGCATTTAGGCGATCACAGCTTGAAATTCATTGTCACATAAAAATCATGTGTCTATATAATTTATGATTACCCAGCTTAATTACCAAGGCCACCCACCCCTATTTCTGTTAATGTGTGTACACATGACTATCAATTACCTTTGAAAACATTGATTGAATTCTATTTCAGGAGTAGGTGGTCCCGGAGTGGTAAGTGCCACGCTCTTGCACCACTGCGACCGGGGTTCGATCCCCGGTCGGACGTGCAAATGGAATGGCCATGTATACAACTAGATGTTTTACTCCTGGCACTCTGGTTTCACCTTCTACCCCTTGTTCGTTTGCTACGTCACAGGGCCTTCGGGAAGATTAGCCAATGGCTAACAAAGTTACCCTATCATGAAATGTTTTTTTAAAAAAAAAATAGACCTTTTGGTTGACCCATTGTTTTTACGGTAGCTGTGATCCTATGTCATGATCCACTATGGTATGTATAGGAGACTCTGATAGGATTAATGCCTACATCTGGTGTTGACGATTTGTGATGATGATAAAGCTGCCTCTTGTGATACCGGTGACCCAGCCCTATATATTGCAGGTATATATTGTTTGACACGGTGGCCCGTCTTGCTGTTCCTGGAATGCGCATCCAAGCCGTCTTACAGCCACTGTAGGTAGCATAGTAAGCGACCTACAGTAATCCAATACGGCATATATCACAACTTGAAAATCACTGTCTCATCAGCGTCAAGTCATGTTCGCTATAATTTATGAAGAACAAGTTTAATTAGGAATGTCAACATTGATGTTAATGTGTACTCTATACATTTGACACTATATTAAGATACATTTTGGTGGGCTGTAGTATACTTATGCGCTTGTCAATTGTAACTAGGGGCCCGGGAATAGTGGAGAAGTATAGCCTGGAACTAGCCGGGTTTTAGCCGTACATGTACGGATGGACATGTCCCCACAGTGCCTGGAATTACGCGGGGAGTTACAGACCTAAATAGGGCCGGCAAATTATTGTAACATCTGGCCTATGTGTAAAGTGTCGGGACTGTGCCCAGGACATTACCCTGGAGTTACTTCAATATTTTCCCTGCACTGCCGGGACTTTGAAGCTGACATAACACTTTTCAAAATTACTTTCACGGCTAAATTTCCCCGCTGTAATTCCAAGTCCTCGGGGGCCGGGATTGAAATTGAGTGCATAATGCGCTTGTCAATTTCAATCCAGGACCCTGAGGGCCCGGGAATAGCGGCGAACTAGCCAGTGGGAATGTGAAGTTGTTCAACGTTTTGTCACTCCACTTGCGGGACTAAGATGGTGCCTTACTAACACAAGAGCCTTTCAGAAGCGGTGTAGCCCTTTGTGATCGATGCCCTTCCGGACGTCAGCCTATGGCCCTCGGTGGACCACAGTGGCTACAGAGCAATCGTGATATAATACCTTGCTTAAGAATACACGCCGAGGCAACTAACAGCAGAGCTGGGATCCATACTTGCGATCTCTCAATCACGGGGCCTTACCACTGGGCTATCTCAAAAATTGTTATATTAGCATCAAAATCTCGGTAGTTTCTGGTCATGTAGGAGACCTGAAATGACATGCATCCCAATTGGGATATACTGTACCCCAACACATAAACACACTGATCTAATTCCTAACCCTAACCTTGAATTTTAACTCTGAATTGGGATACTTCCGTTCAAGGTGACAGCAGGTCTGCTACATGAAATATATACCTAAGACTGTTGAAGGGACTCGTCGGAATATTGCCTTCATATCACAAAAGTTATACTCATATTGAATAAAGTTACAATATTTCTGCGGGTTATTTCCGGACTTTTTTAGTTAGGCCTGTAGCTCCCTAGCTTAATTCACGGTAATGTAGGGACATATTCATACGTACATTTACAGTTAATATCCGGCTGTTTCCGGAGTAGCTTTTCGCTCCTCCCGGATCGTCAGCGACAGTAATTGAAATTGACGAATGCATTACAACTGATTTGAATCGGGCTGAGTTTGCGCGACATGTACGGTTAACACCGGGCTGCTTCCGGAGTAGTTTTTCACTACTCCCGGATCCTCAACGGCTGTAATTGCAATTTACTAGTCACTATAGTGCATTACAACTGATTTGAATTGGGCAGAGTTTCCTAAGTATACAGTGTGTGGCACACCACAACAAAAACAGGTAGTACCGTACGTCGGCAACCTTCATTTAGAGATGTACAGTAGGCACATTTCATTAAATGTGACCCATCACCCCTAATATAGGCGTTTGTCGGCAGATATGAAAGTCATTCAGATTGACAAATAGTTAGATTTTATATAGTTATTTTGTACGTTTCATGTAAATCTGTTTATATTTATATATTTGTATGTGATTCTATTTATCTGGGCATAGTAGACCTTTGGGTTATAGGAATTTAGTTTCCTTTTACATGTCCTGATCCTTCTTTGTTCTCTTATATGTTTGTAATAACGTATTTTGTTTATAATATTGTATTTTTATGTGGATTTTGGATCAAATAAATAATTGATGAAAAAAATGGAAAAACGTGACTGTATCTGGAGAGCCATCCAAAGCCTTATGCGATTGTCAAATTTTACAACCAGGGCCCACCCACACACTGGCATAACACGGACAATGGCGGCAAGCGAATTCCAAAATTGTGACACATGTGTCTGTATTTTTTCCCGCTACATTCATAAAAGGTCACGGCATAGCGGGGCATCATTCTACTTACCAACCCCAGTAAAATCAATGTAAATTCTGCGCGAGCCCGGCACAATTTCAGCGAACATCAACATAAAAGATCTCTCTAAATTCACGGCACATTCGAGGCAAGTCCCGGGATCATCAATCCCGTCCCAAATTCCATAACGCATAACCACCCTCGTATAGGCTACTCCGGTGTAGCACAATGTGAATATCCTCATTACGCATAGCCACCCTCGTATAGGCTACTCCGGTGTACCATAATGTGAATATCTTCATTACGCATAGCCACCCTCGTATAGGCTACTCCGGTGTACCATAATGTGAATATCCCCCAGAAAAACAACGCTCACCGACGCTATGCAGGTCCCACATAATAGAAAAAAGTTTGCCGTCATTTTGTCGAGGGCGCTGTTCTATTCTGGGCAAGGAAACTCCCAAGATAAATTGCTGCCGTACATAAAGCAGGTCAGAATTGGTACTTTTTCAGAATTTGCTTACGCGATATTTAGCGAAATATGTTAAAATGTTAAGATTATATGTGATTTATTACAACTGGATTGATAGTGTCGGGAAAAAATCTAAGGAAAATCGGAGCGTTAATCAAATTGTGATGTGGGCCGGCATAGTAAAATGTTGCTCCGATTAGGACAGCGGCATCGCGTCACATACTTGGCACACTTGTATACTGTGTAGGCAATGTGCACGAAAAGCAGTCTCCTTTATTTGCTTCCATGGCGGGTCCCGATTCACAAGTACAGCGCCTGCACCCCTGCCTGGCAAAGATCGAATGAACGAATACGTTTCCTGGCCCTTTTCAACGAAAAGGTTATATGAGCCACCCAAAGCCTTCGATATAGCAGTTAGAGCCACTGGAATATAATCATCATCGCTCCGGATTCAAACTCAAGACCTGAATCCAAAGCGTGGTGGGGACCGACGAGAACAAGATCGATAATAAATTTAAATAAATTTATGACAGGTTGCGGGCCGCTATTCCAACTCTTTGAGTGCTGAAAGGACCGGATAGCCAGAGCGGCATGACACGTCCACTCACTGAAAACTGGATCCGTGTGCATGCGTCACTTTTGCATGTTTTGACTTAATCAGTGTCTGTTGTTATTGCGACCACCTAAATGGTTGCAACGGGGGTTTTCAGGACGTTTGCCGATATTATGATGTTGGTGCAGATCCTCTATATATATATATCAAATCGAGAAATGTGTGTTTTTTAAGCTACGGTCTAAATATGCAACAAATAATGGTAATTTCAAGAATGATTCCTTATATACAATCATAATTATCAACAATATGACACAGCTTTAACATCTACAGGACCACGCACTTATGCTTTCCATATAATATATATTAAAAACTATTTTATCGATGATTTTATATGAATAAGAGGGCCCCATGTTAGATTAGCATCCTGTATGCTAAATGGGTATACCCTTAAACGTCATTATTATTATTATTATTATTATACATTTGCCAGAATCCCCCTCCCCCCAAAAAAAATAAAGTACATTGGCGACTGTACACTGTTTTTGTGGTACCAGGTCACATCAAATCGAAAACACAATCACGGCAACCAAATGATCGAAAAGTAGATGCTCCCCATTTGGGTCGAACAATTGGAATTTTGTTCTTTTCCGAGGGTCAATAAAAACTTGGTAATAATAATTGGTATAAATAATTACCTTCGTGGAGGCCTTCTTCAGTTCAGTTTCAATTCGGCTTATGACGTACTCGCAGACAATGCACTCAGTTGTGGCGCTCAACTCCATTTCTGTCGTCGATGGTTCCTCTTCAACGACTTCGACAATTTCTGGACCAAAAATATAAAATAAATAAATATTAATACGAAAGATCGATTGATCAAGTCTCTTAGAGCTTTTTTCAAACAACAAAAATAGTCATACATTTTTAACTTTGGATTATGTAAATGTACTTCTTAGATGTTGTTGAAATATAATCTGGAAATTAAAGGGAAATATAAATCATCACCCCGGATTCTGACTCTTGGAGCTAACGATGGAAGAAATGGAAAAAAAATGTGAAACAAAAACTAAAAAATAAATCAAATATCTTTTTAAAATTTCAGCAAAGCTGCCAATTCGCTAGTTACGAGAGGATTGTACATATAATTATGCATACACTTTTTACAAGAATACCACGTACGGAAAGTTACGTTCGGCAAGTGACCTTACAATTTTTTTTGATAATTTGTTATGGAATGAATGAATGAATAGGTTTCCTGGCCCTTGTCAACGCAGTGGTTATATGAGCCACCCAAAGCCTTTGATATA
>JAODAI010090437.1:0-11642 GCA_027575025.1 Scotoplanes globosa | reverse complement strand
CTTGGACAAAGTTCCCCGACAATGCCGCCGCCGATCTAGATTTGTTGACATTTCAATTTTGGGATCCCGATAAAAGGGCTAAATGAGGGAAGTGGCAATATTTTTGTCTCTGCGGTTAAATATGATGGTTAAATATTAAGAGAGCAAAGTCTACAGCGGATGGAGCTCCATCATTGCCGTAAGTGACTGGAGAGTGCGTCGGGTTCTCTGCGCTTCTCTGCGGAATCCATACGCGGGCCCGGGATGAAGGAATGAACGATGGTGGTGAAGATCAAAATCAATATTTGGAGAGCACGGAACGAACAACGCAAGGGAAATAATGAGGATGATTACTCAATATTTTATGGATGTTGGACGATGAGGATGTAATTATGGAAACGAGAAGATCGTTAATAAAAGACCGATGTGTGTCATGACGCGTTTCTCGAGTGTCTCCTCGCGGCGGATAAGCTGCGACATGACGTGGCGATACGTGCCGCGGTGACATGATAAGACATTGATACATGTACAGTTATTATAGGATGCCCCATTTACACAATCATGCTAAATATACAATAAATTACCTACACCCGCTGCTGTCGCCAGGAGTGCATTGTAAAGTATGTGGGATTGAATAGCTGTCGACTGTTATCCCCCTTCCTAAAAAATATTTGAATCCGTTTGTAAGGGTAGTTCGTCCCATTTGTCGGTTAATCAGGGGTCACGTTTCATCGTGTTTTTTCACTATGGCCAGCCGGACGAGTGAATCTTACTTTTCACTGGTCCGCAGACATTTTCACTGAGCAAAAATTATATTCATTTGAATTTATGGCACAATATTTTGATAAACCAGAGCCATATGGCTCACTGGTTCCTTGTTGTTAAAGAAAATAGCAAATACTACAATGAAAGTATAATGTCGGTAGACCAGAGCACTGACAAAACATATTTTCATGCATTAATTAGTAAGTAAAGTCTATCAATATTTCACTCGGACAAGAAGTGTGGTGCCATATACTCCTGTACATAATTAGGACTGGAGTGTCACAGTTACTCTTCTCCTTCTAACTCAAATTAAGTATTAGTTTTAGTATGTTTTTTAAATAAATGCTTCTTCCAATTTATTATTTTTTTAGAGACTGACTATTAAATTTTAATAATATATTTTACCCAAACAATAATAGTAGTACACTGCTGTATGTTTAGGTAACTCTTCTTGTCTTTAAGTAGTAATAGTAGCTGATACTATCTGTAAGCATGGAATTTCTTTTCACCAATATGCGGATGATACATAATTATGTATTTCCTTCAGTGCAGGTGATATATGTAATCAGCGTTTCATAGAATGTTGCATAAACAACCTCTGTCAATGGATGAATAATCCCAGTTAAAACCGCTGAATATTGGAAAAACATAATTTATTGTTTTTCGGTCTAAATTTTGCAAAACTAATATTAAAATTCCATGTTTGTCTGTTATTGGCCATAAAATCAATTTGGGTGCTTTCTTTGATAATATTCTATCTGGGGATTACCAAATTTCAATGACTTGCGTAGCAGCTTCTAATTTTCAGTTTAGAAATATTTCGCACATTAGAAATTTTCTAGATCTATTCCACATTATAGTTTCCCTTTAACCTATGTTTTAATAAATAGTATGACCTCCTACAAGTGCAGAGATTTGAAGTGTTTAGATGCAAAATCCTGGCAAAGGCTTTGGTAGCTCATATAACGTTGCTGTTGAAAAAGCTTCATGAATTTGTCCTTCGGTTGGGATTCACAGACAATGGCTATACAGTTTATATCTGAAAACATCTCCATTTTCAAAGCTTACCCTCTTTAAAATGTGTAAATTTATTTCTGCAAAATTATTTTATTTCTTTTCTGTCTTCCCTTTGCAGCTACCAATGACAATATGCACCTAGATCAAAGACATAAAGATGACGTCATGGGCAACCACAATACCACATCATCTTCCCAGGTCCATGTTTGTGGCACCTGTCGAGGGGAATTCCTTGGTCTCGATCAATTCCTACAACACCGGGTGACGTGCAACAAGAAGCAAGTGGTCGTCATCATGGGCGAAGGCGAACACCACAACCAATTGACGGAAGACCCCGATCAACGGCGCAAGCAGCTTACCGGGGAAGTCCAGCAGTGCGAGCAATCAGTGCATGAATATGAACCGCGCAAGCTATTACCTGGCGAATATCAACCGCGCAAGTTATTACCTGGAAAATACGAACCGCGGAGGCTATTGACTGAGGGACATGACCCACGTAAGCTTTTGACTGAAGAACATGACGCACATAAGCTGTTGACTGAGGGACGTGACCCACTCAAGCTATTGACTGAGGGACGTGACCAACTCAAACTGTTTACTGAGGGACATGACCCACTCAAGCAGTCACCGGACCAATACGAACCGCATAAGCTGTTGTCCGAGGGACATGACCCACACAAGCTCTTGACCGAGGGACATGACCCACACAAGCTATTCATTGAGGGACATGATCCAAATAAGCCGTTGACCGAGGGACATGACCCACACAAGCTCTTGACCGAGGGACATGACCCACACAAGCTCTTGACCAAGGGACATGACCCACAAAAGCAATCACCTGACGAATATGAACCGCATAAGCTGTTGTCTGAGGGACATGACCAACATAAGCTGTTGACCGAGGGACATGACCCACACAAGTTATTCATTGAGGGACATGATCCCAATAAGTTGACCGAGGGACATGACCCACACAAACTGTTGACTGAGAGACATGCCCCACACAAACTGTTGACTGAGAGACATGACCCACGCAAACTGTTGACCGAGGGACATGACCCACGAAAGCAATCACCGGACGACTATGAACCTGGTAGGCCGTTGACCGAGGGACACAATCCACGCAAGCAGTTGCATAAAGGACATGGTCAGCGTAAGTCGTTTACTGAGGGACGTGAGCAGTGTAAACCGCTCACTGCGATATTTGAACATGTCAATCAGCTTGCAGAGGAGAACGGGCAGCGAATGCAAATTACAGAGGAATACCAACAGTGCAAATCGCTTGCCAAAGATTACGAACAGCACAAGTTGCCTACTGTACAAGATGACCAGCACAAGTTGCCTACTGTACAAGATGACCAGCACAAACCGCTTGCGGAGCAAAATGAGAAGTACACACCGCTTACCGAGGGATACGAACACCACAAGTTACTTTCCGAAGGATACAAACATCGTAAACTGCTTAGTATGGAATATGAGCAGCGTCAGCAGCTTAAGGAGCAGATTGAACAGCGTAAACCACTTAGCAATGAACATGAACAGCGCCAGGAACAGACGGAGCAGGACGAAAAGCGTAAAACGCTTGGCAATGAATATGAACAGCGCCAGCCGCACACGGAGCCGAATGAACAACGTAATCCGCTTAGCAAGGAATATGAGCCACGTCCGCAACTTGCGGAGCTGAATGAACGACGTAAACCACTTGCTGAGAAATATGAGCAGCGCCAGCAGCTTTCTGAGGAGGAGGAACGGTGCAATCAGTTGAACAATGACTATGTACAACGCAAGCAAATCATGGAGCATGATGAACAACGCCAACATCTCATTGATGGTTACGAACAACGCAGACATCTCACTGAGGAAGAGTTCGAGCTCATGGAGGAGGGTGAACAGCAGCACCAGCAGCTGACAAAAGAAAATGAACATCATAGACTATTAACCAAAGATTATAAACCACACAGGATGTTCATTGAAAAGGACGAGCGGCAGAGACTGTTAACTGACCAGTATAAGCAACGCAAGATGCTGAATGATGAGTACATGCAGCGCAGGTTGTTCACGGCAAAGAACGAACACCACCGACTGATCGCTGATGACTATAATCAACGTGGCATGTTCCCTGAAGAATACAACCCACGATGGATGTTTACTGCGGACGATAAGGAGCAGAGGATGGCCACTCACATGGACAGATGTAAGGTCCTTTCCAGGGAAGAGATGGCACCAGTACCCAAACCCGTAAGTGAGCAAGCAAGGGAACACAATGGCAAAGAATCATCATCATCACCGAAACCAATCAATTACTCGACCGTACCGCAGCAATCCGGCGCAAACCACGACAGAAAAAGCGAGGAAAGAAAAGAGGTTCCAGAGTCGAGTTATGAGAAACCTGCCCCTTCTCATGAGGATGACATGGAACTGCAACTGCAACGTCACAACATAACGAACCAACGGCATGCATCACCCGCCAGCCCGTCTCGGCGCAACGGTGTCAAATCTCTTCCTGCAAATGTGGCGCTTATTCAAGATCAACTATACACACTCCACCATCAGCATGTCCAGCAGATGCAGATTATTTTGCAAATCCAGGAGAAAATACAGAATTTGGTGGCGGAGTCATTAAATCGTGGTGGGCCATCTCCGCCATTGCAACCGAAAGATACCAAGGTGAACGGTGCTTCTGCCATAGATTTTATGGGTGGCTTGCTAAAACCACCGCCGTCAATCAACAGTAATGTGCTTCCGAGGACCCCTTTGTCCCACCCGATCATGCCATCTTCCTTGGAAATGCTTCAGAGTCAAGTTCGACAAACGTCAAGTCTTCCATTCCCGCCCTTTCCACTACCACCACCACCGCATGCTCCGTTTGACTTGTTCCCACCACAGCCGCGATTACAGCCAGTCTCCAGTTCCCTGCAGGTCCCTTCACCTCTAGCATATCCAGGAGCCGGTTTGCTTTCCACTCATCACCAACCGGGAAAATCTCCAAATGTGTCCGTTTTTGATCCAAAGTTTACTGACGATGCATTTTTCAGACACAAATGCCACTTTTGCCACAAGGTATTTGGCAGCGATAGTGCGCTGCAAATACACATCAGATCTCATACGGGGGAAAGACCGTTTAAATGCAACATATGCGGTAATCGCTTCTCGACCAAGGGTAACCTAAAAGTTCATTTCCAAAGACACCAAGCAACATATCCTCACGTAGAGATGGATATACTACCTCATCCACCAACGCCACCTCTCCAGGAACAGCCTATCCACCCCCCATCAATAGACCAAATACCCATGTCCAGTATGCATAGTACAGCATCAAGACCCTTCTCGCAGGAGACCGTAGCACCCCCAAGCCCACTATTGGAACCTATGGCCTCCGGTCGCAACAGTCCCGATACCAAATCTGACACAAGAGAAATAAACAATAACGAAAAGGTGATAGATACAATCAAAGAGGCGCCAAAGAGTCTAAGTGCCGCCGAAAAGGTGGGTCCCAGTGACATTGAAATGACCAGTGATAGACGTCCAAGTAGTGCACCATCAAAGGTACTCAGCTTATCGCCTCCCCTGCCATTCCATAACCAACAAATCCCTATTGGAGGTATCGAGCCATTGGAAGCCAAATATGAACACCAAATGTGTGCGATGTCATTCTCAGACATGGATGACGACGAGCACACCTCCGAGACCTCCAAACTCCAACATCTTGTGGAAAGTATTGAGCAGAAAATAACTGAACCGAATCAGTGCGTTATCTGTCACCGAGTTCTTAGCTGCAAGAATGCTTTGCAGTTGCACTACCGGATCCACACCGGAGAACGTCCATACAAGTGTAAGGTTTGTGGTCGGCTATTCACGACCAAAGGAAACTTGAAGACCCATTATGGGGTGCACCGTGTTAAATCCTCTTTTTCAGCATTTCACGAGTGTCCCATATGCCAGAAGACGTTCAGCGGCTCCACGGTTCTACAGCAGCACCTGAAGGTCCATGCGGCAGAGGATGTGATACTCGAGTCGTTTGACAGTGACAGCTACTTTCAGGAGGAGGCCCAACAGGTACATCATGACGACAAGGGCCTAATGGAATCTCTCCGAGCCCGCTTCAATTACATGAAAGATAATGCCAGCCCAGTCGAGCCAACCGAAGAAGAGAGACCAGATCTAACCCGACCCCTATCCGAAGAAGAGAGACCAGATCTAACCAGACCCCTGGAAGACGCAGATGAAGAAATGGTTTTCAAACGACAAAAGGTTCATGACGCCTCGGCTGATTCCAATGATGTGGTGACAGATGAAAACGATGCATTTCATGTTGGTCTACAAACCAGCCGCGATGACAAACGTGTGATTGAAGAGAAGGCTCATTCCGAAACGGGGTTCAGACTTGGTCCCTCCCCTAGCTCAGAGGAGCGCCGACAAATGATTGAAAGTACCCGTAGCAGTAGTGTTGGGGCCCTGGATCTCACTCCGAAAGTGGCGTCCTCATCTTCGCCATCCGAGGTTTCGAGGATCGAATCCCTATACACATCCTCGATGACGGATCACCTTCCCATGATGCTCCCGTCCGATGATTTCCGGTCCGATACAAGCTCTCCAGATCTCGACGCGGACACAAAATCATACGGTAGTGATGAGATGCAACAGATCTTTGACCCTAGCCTGCCTCCGTTTCTGCTAGGCCGACACAGAAATCGATCCAATACCACATGTCACTTTTGTGGTAAAACCTTTGCCTGTGCCAGTGCACTGAATATCCACTACAGAAGCCACACCAAAGAACGGCCATTCAAGTGTGACGTCTGCTGCAAAGGCTTTTCAACTCGTGGCAACCTAAAGCAGCACATGCTCACCCATAAGATCAGAGATATGCCAACACAATTTCTCGGTATGAACCCAATTTCGATGCTAGCGAGTATGCCCCCACAGATGCCGCCGCAGATGCCCGAGAGGTTACCGAGTCCGCCCATCAAGTCCGAATTGTCGCCCACCAGCTCCCCAGATGAAACCTCGGCTTTAAAGAAATCACCACAACAAGTATGTCGCCACATGTGCAATGTTTGTGATAAGCAATTCCAGTCTGACAGCGCCCTACAGATCCATGTTCGCACACACACCGGCGAGAAGCCATACAAATGCAACATTTGCTGTCGAGCCTTTACCACAAAAGGCAACATGAAGGTACACCTTGGCACACATATGTGGAACGGCGGGTCGCGGCGGGGACGCCGAATCACGATGGATCCACCGTTACTTGTCAGCCCAAAAGAGGGCGACATGTACCGAAATGACTTCTTCGGGTTCAGACCAAGCTTCGACTATCCATTCTTTCACTATCCGCCACCACACCCGCTCCTGAACGGCTTCAATCCACTCAGCAAGCCCAACGAGATATCGGTGATACAGAATCACCACAGTGCTGGCTTTCCATTCCGTCCAGCGTCCGACCCAGCTGCAATGAAGAACGGCCAACTTCTGAAGGAAGCCACCTCCCCGAACTATGGCCATTCTCCATCACTGATTGGATCCAGTGCCGACAGATCCACCCCCGAGAAGAAACCGCCCACGTACCTGAACCCCCTGCCGGAAATGGACCATCACCGCTCGGTCCTACCGTATCCGCCGCCATCTAGCAACTCTTCGACATCTCCCGGCTACCTGCATCTGCCACCAAAGCCCGCTGGCTTGCCGGGCTTACCGACGACATCATCCACCGGTCTTGTCACCCCGGACAGGACATCCCCGTTCCTGCTGACAATGGCGGCAGATGCAAACCGGCGCATCGCCGCCGGCATCACAACATTCCGTCCGCTCGCGTCTACCTCGCCACCACCTGCGGAAAAGAGCGGGCCCCGGTCCGTGGAATCCGCAGACCCACCATCGCTCAACTACCTCCACAAGATCCCGACGAGCGAATCTGTCGCCAACCGGTTTGGGATCGACCGGGCGTCCGGTTACTTTCTTCCGCCGCCGCCTACCTCCAAGCCCACTTCCACCCCCCCGTTGGCTTTGGTGCGGCACGGCGAGCACCGGGAAGAGCGGGAGGCCAGCGCAGAGGAATCGTTGAGCAGCGCGTCACGGATGGTCGACAATCTCCAGCAGGCTCAAAGGGTGTGAGGTCTATATATACTGTACATATTACTACCGCTGTATACATCCTGTACATAATACATGCATATACGTACGTACGTAAGTACATGCAGCTAGATGACAAACCAAAGATGTTCGTTCGTTCTCCGTGGAGTGTTTACTGTGTAGAAACGCTTCCGTCAAACTCACTGCGAGTGTTAATTGGTGTGTAACTCTATAGAATAGGATTCAACATAGTACAGTACGTGTGTATGTTAAATGTGATATTACGTGCACGTTGACCAAGAATGTCATAGATGTAGCCAAATCTAAATGTGTCTAGTTCGAGCTAGGCCGTAGGCAGGCTTGCGGTATTCCCGCAACCTGAAAAATGGGGGTATTTTCGCTAGTTGGCTGTTCAAAATTGATTTTGACTGCAATATTATTTTACTGTAGCCTACCAGTTATTCTAATAAAAAAATATTTTAACTTCAGTTTTTCATCAAAATTAAGTTGAATAATGTCAAAATCACCCCATTTTTAAAAACTTTTGGTTCAATTTTGGATTTGTGGTAACTTTGGTCTAGTTTGATGATAGAGGATGTTGCTATTTTACTATTTTGGATTGTGCTTCTATCACAAGGGGGTTAATTTCAAAACCGTTTCCCTATTCTGAATTTTCTTACTTGTTTTATTGATTATAAATATTCCAGTGACTCTAACTGGTTTATCAATGGCTTTGGGTGGCTGTATGATTTCTGCATTGAAAAGGCCCAGGAAACCAATTAATCGAACAATAGAACTTTTCATGTCACCTTTAGTAATACATTAATATACAGAACGTTAAACACAATTTGATATCCTGATAGAAAAACAATTGGATGTTTTTCAAATTTGGAAAATTGAGTATAATCAAATCTTTTGTTAAAGTTGATTAGTCATGTAATTTATAATGGGTTACAACTGGATGACTGGATGATGACAATACTATTCATGATACATATAGACATAGGACTATTTGTATGCATACCTTGGTAGGCATGGTTAGGTAGGCATATTTCTGGGGTTAAATGTCTTTGTCATTGGCTAAAAATACAAGCACCAACATTTTTGTATCTAAAATTAGCTTTTGGTAGGATACATCATAATTTACATTATACTGGCTGAAAAATATTACTATATCTTCCTTAATGGCTCAAAAATCTACCGTCACTGTGAGTGCTGTAGAGACCAACTGGAACCTGCGTTTTCTTTAAGCCGTTTAATAGAAATACACAGGAATTCCATAACAATTAATATTTAAATTATGGTTGTGCTGGTTTATACTAAATGTTAGTAACACAGACAGAAGTTGTAACAAATCCGTATGCTACTGTTTTAGTCGGTCCAAATGCGGATCCAAAGGGTTGCGGGTGTGTGCAACGATCAATCGATATGCAACCGCAAATAAGTGAAAAAGCTGGTCAAAAGTAAACGTAAACCGAATCAACTCGATCGTGAAGATATTTATGGCTGTCAATTAGCAAACAGACACTTTATTTAACCACAGCTGTTACATTGCTGTACATTGTTGTGTTCTGCTATTTAGTCTATTGTTCGCCACACACAGATCCATTGTCTTGTCGAACTGATACAGGTCAATAATAGTTTACTGGGCTGTGAAACTGGACCACTCTGCCAATATTGTTTTAATATCTGTAATAGTCTGCTTGAGCGCAGATCTGATTATGAGCTTTATTTCATAATTTGGCTTGTGTCTGGCTATGTCTGGTTCTGTAGAGAGCTAGAGCGTTGGGACCGGTCATCCATAGTCTGACCGGTTAGGTCAGGAGATAGAGCGTTGGGTTTATGATTCCAAGGTCAGAAGTTCAAATATAAGTATATTTGATCATTGATGATTATATTTCAGTGGCTCTAACTTGTCTATCAAAGGTTTTGGGTGGATCATGTATAACCTCTGTGTTGAAAAGGATCAACCTAAATTAATCAATCAAGATGGTATATCGACGCTTTGGTGGTTGATATAACCTCCATGTTGAAAAGGATCGGTCAGAAAATCTAATCAATCAATCAAGGTTTCTGACGTGATAATGTTTAAGTTTAACTGGGATATCAAATACTAACGGTTTATTACAATCCACCTGTTAATTGTAAATGACCCACTATGCACCCCGGACATAGGCACAGTCAATGGTACGTCATGTGACACACATAGGTCTGTTAATTGTAAATGACCCACTATGCACCCCGGACATAGGCACAGTCAATGGTGCGTCCTGTGATACACATAGGTCTGTTAATTGTAGATGACCCACTATGCGCCCCGGACATAGGTACAGTCAGTGGTACGTCCTGTGACACACACAGGTCTGTTAATTGTAAATGACCCACTATGCACCCCGGACATAGGCACAGTCAATGGTACGTCATGTGACACACATAGGCCTGTTAATTGTAAATGACCCACTATGCACCCCGGACATGGGTATAGTCAGTGGTACGTCCTGTGACACACATAGGTCTGTTAATTGTAAATGACCCACTATGCACCCCGGACATAGGCACAGTCAATGGTACGTCCTGTGTCACACGCAGGTCTGTTAATTGTAAATGACCCACTATGCACCCCGGACATAGGTAGTCGATGGTACGTCCTGTGTCACACACAGGTCTGTTAATTGTAAATGACCCACTATGCACCCCGTACATAGGTACAGCCAATGGTACGTCCTGTGACACACACGTGCGTCGATATTCTAGATTTATCAGTCACTTTTAATTACAGGTACATGAAATATGCATCACTATGTCGAGTGTGGTGACCACCGGGGAGTCCTATTTTAGGGCTCAAAATAAGAATGGAAAGTGCAAGGCCAAAATGGGCATGTTGCCAGGGAAAGCTATTGTAACCATGATGGGGGCAACTCATAGCACAGAAGGTCAATGGAATTTTGGGCCATCGGTGTACAATTATTTTGAGTATCTAGGTCAAAGTGAAAGGTGTTACTTACACACACACTATGACCATTGACTGACATTGTCCGGGGGTGTAGGGTGAGTCACTACAATTGAAAACACTGCTGTTCAACTACATCAAATGCGAAATTCTAAGAAAATAAGCATGTTTACGTTAAAAAAAGACATATTACATAACAAAATGTGTACTAAATGAACCAATACATGGAATTGTCTACAAAAAAAGATTACATTGATCTACAAGCTAATTGATTGTAGAATGTTTAGCTTGTAGAAAATAATGGCACAAGCTGTTTTTTGAAAGTACAATTGTTAGTGTATATCATTGTATACCTTGCTGAAGCTAGTGTGTTATTCGATTTAGCTTGTTGAAAATATTGGCATTCGCAGTTTTAGCTGGTTACCAAAAATGTGAGATTCAACGCTTGGTAGCCTATTAAAATTATAATTTCCTTGAAAAAGTGACAGTTAGCTCAGCTGATTGAGCGTTGGACTTGTGATCGCAAGGTCAGGATTTTAAGTATGGAGTGATGATAATTATCTTCCAGTGACTCTAACTGGTGTATCGAAGGCTTTGGGTGGCTCATATAGCCTCTGCATTGAAATAATTATAGTTTCTATAAAAAACATTTTGGTCAGTATATTACGATGTGATTTTGCAACTCTTTTGTGGTGGATGGTCAGAGTGGCTGCTGCAGCTAGGCGCGGGCTTTTTCCAATTGACCAACCCAAATATATGTTGCCTTGACTGACGTTAAAAACAGACATATTACATAACAAAATGTGTACTAAATGAACCAATACATGGAATTGTCTACAAAAAAAGATTACATTGATCT
>JAODAI010090326.1:0-11645 GCA_027575025.1 Scotoplanes globosa | reverse complement strand
GACATATGGCTTTCATATTGACAGTGCTGGTTTAAGATAGCAAGGCAGACCTATTGGTGACAAAATAGTCAACGTAGGGTTATTTTTTAGTGAAAAAGACAGTTTTTGAAAAACTTTAACATACAACAATAACATTGAAATTAATTCTTTCACTTGGTGACCAAATCCAGTTTTTGTTTTAAAAATTAAAAACTCTTAGCGATGAACTTAATATCTACACAAATTGTTAACGTCTATATACCTTTCATATTGAAAATGTTGGTTACAGATATAAAAATATATATAATATATCTCTATAATATATGTCTCTATAATGCGAGCCATGACGGTTTTACCGTTCTAGTTATCCTGAAAATGGACACTATAATTTGAACACCTTTTGAATATAATAATTTTATGATTTTGATATAAAAATTAAGCTAACTAGTGAAATGCCTTTGAAATCACAATATTGTCTGCGGCTGACATAATGACTGAATTGTCATGGTGTGTCATAATCAAGCAGCTACCTAGGATGAGGGTGAAAGTGAAGGTTTGAATCCATATTTATTCTGTTTTGCCATTACATTTTGAATATGGGCAAGGGATAAATTAGTGTTAGAAAATTGATTAGCAGTCGTGACGCGCAACTGCTAATCAAAACAAAATTGATTAGCAATCACTACAATTTGATTAGCAACTGTTTGTAGGAATTGTTAAATGTTGCATTGCAGTCATGTGTATAGATATTATAAGCTCAATAACTCACTAATTTGACACTGAATCCCATTATAAATCATAAATCATGCAGATCTCATAATTTACGTGCAGTCCCCCCTCCCCCCCATAAAAAATATTAGCGTTTTTTGCTAATCCCAAAAATATTTCTGATTCGCAATAGCGCCCTCTAGACTCTTTAGTCGCAAATTGCGATGCGAACCCCACTAATTTATCCCTTGATGGGGGTTGGAAAATAATGATACCCGGAGTGTTACATAGAAAATTCATCAAATTGTGGAACTCTTAGAATTCGCAGAATGTATTTTATCTAACCAGTGGATGGATGCTTAACAGACAAAGACATCTTGTTGTCGTCCTATTCAACTTTTTTGGGTCCTATTCAACTTTCTGTCGTCCTATTCAACTTTTTGGGGTCCTATTCAACTTTCTGTGGTCCTATTCAACTTTTTGAAATCCTATTCGACTTTTTGTGGTCCTATTCAACTTTTTATGCTCATATTCAACTTTTTGAGCATCCTATTCAACATTTACGGTCCCTTTTCAACTTTTTGCGGTCCTATTCAGTTTTTTGACCGTCCTATTACAAGATTTTGTTTCAACTACAGTCCTATTCAAGTTTGAAATCGTATGCAACTTTTTGCCCTCTTGTTCAACTTATTGTGGTCCTATTCAACTTCTTGTAGTCCTATTCATCTTTTTGACATCCTATTCAACTTTGTGTGGTCCTAGCTGTTCAACTTCTTGCAGTCCTATGCAATTTTTAAGGTCCTATCAAAAAAATTGCTGATATGTTCACAATTTTTTTCTAAAGTTTTTGCACTCCCGTCTATCCAGCAGAATCATGGTTAGTGGGAAAATCTATCCTAAGACACAGGACACATAAATCTATTACACATTATACTAACTTACCCTCCATCCTATATTATAATAATAGTATGACCCATACAACTGACCTATATCTAACAAACTTTTTGCATAAGGCAACGTGACCACTATTGGTGCCAATACCAGTGCACTACTAGCTGCACACACCCTATGCTATAATCTAATCATTCCTGACTTTGCTTCGCATCAACCTAGTCGGAATAATTTTATTTTGGATTATTGCGAGTGTTTTTAATAAAATTGGATTAATTTCAAGCGATTATAAGGAAATACCATTGCTTTGAATGCAGGTATCTGTGATAATACTATTGTGAGAATGCTAGACATGTACGTATGCACGACAGACATGAAGTCGTTGTACCGATTTACTGTTTACTAATTGATGCGACGGCGTGGCACCAAATACCATCTTGTAACTAATTAAATCGTCAAGTTGCTTGTGAACGTAATTAATATGCATTGTCACGCAATCTACATAGCGTACGACGCCGTGTGGTTCACGAATACAAAATCTTCATTTTCGGGCTTCATTTTGAGCCTCGGTTGTCATTCTCTCTGATTTTTTTCTCATAAAATTGACAAATGTAGTAGTACTAGTAGTTGGTTGAGTACTCGTCTAATCGACATGCTCCGTAATAATCTCCCTCCACCTAATTTGATCTTGCGCAAGGTTCATTGCATCATCAAAATTGTTAACGTTCAGTCCTTTCTAGTGGGACTTTAGTGTGTGCCAAGTAATGTACGTGGTCACCGGTATGGTATCTCTCTTGGTTTCTTTGTGTATCGGTGCTTCTTTCAGTGCAAGTTCGGCACGTCATCATGGAGTCTAGAAATATGTGCAACGAAACAACATTCCTTTCATCTCGCGTAAGATTCGAACATGCAATGGTGCAGACTAACACAATATTATCCTGTGTTGGTATGCGCTATTACATGATTATAGACAGAGTTAAAAGAATAATAATTATGCAGTAAGATAAATATTTTATCCGCCCGTCAACCAGAGCACCCGATATCTGTCTCATACCTGAACATACCTTTGATATGCACCACACTAACTCTAGAAAACAGTTTGACTTGCACTGTAGTCTACTAATCAGTATGCACACCGTTTATTTATTTTGTATTTATTTATTACGTCGTTCGTAAACCCTGTCACTGGTAAACCAGTGCTCTCCCCAGGGCCCCTGAATTGTGAATGTTTATAATTTAGCTTGAAAATATCTATATAAAACTTTGAATGCATGTATAGATTATTATATATACAGACGTAAATTTGCATCTTTATTGAATGAATACCCACATATAAATTTAATATTAAGAGCAGTATGCAGCATGGCAGATCAGGTATTATATCTGGATTTTTCATTTTGAGATCGGAGAGGTTTCATCACAGTAGTAGTAGTAGTAGTAGGTTGAGTCACGTCCAATGTTGTGTTGGCACCGAAGGCAATGGAATATGACAAAATCAATTAATAAAATTCAGTTACTTAGAAAAATAATATTCTCTTGATTTTGATCAGCAATACCGGATTGAATGGCGCTCCACCGACGCTAGCTTGATTGTTTTGTAGTAGCCCTTGTACGACTTCATTGACTGGCTGGTTGGAGTTTATTTGGTGTGCACGTACGCCACCCTATTTAAACGACATAGATTCTTAGAAGGAATTCCAAAATTGCTTTATAATTACAGAGACATCCATCATATCATACATCCATCATATCATTAGCTGTGTCAACGCAGTCACATATCGGCCGCCGAATGCGGTCGTCAAAATTTACGAAGGTGTCCAGAAACCGTTACACCGCTTGAACGTGCCCTACTAAGCTAATATTAGCCGGGTCGGTAATTATTAATGTCCTGCAAATCACTGTGCGGTATGCCGTGTGCCGTATTGCGGATGACATACAGTCGTGACATTGTCTGTGCGGCATCGGGACACGTGTATGTCTGCGTTTGTCTGACAGCGACCAGACGATGATTTATGACGGCCGTGTCGAAGCGAACATTCCGCAGAGGGCGCGGACCAAAAACGTCTTTTGAAATTCTCCCGGCTTTAGGCTTGTACGGTATACCCAATATGGACCGGGGGCGCTCTCCACATAACATGAAAATGGAGTCACATAAATTTCATGTTATCCAACACGCTACTACGTTCACTTTTAGGGGGGGAAGAATTTTTGTTTTGTCACTATTTAGCGGAGCGGCACATGTTGGCGCGTGTATCAGAAAATCTCTGTCCCAAAGACTGCTTAGATTGCTGGAAAATGTCTTAATGTTTCTATATATCCCAATATGTTAACCCTTTGAACCCCAAAAGCCTGTTTTCCTGATGATGATTTATGACGGCCGTGTCGAAGCCCAGGGCACGGACCAAAAAACATCTTTTGAAATTCTCCCGGCTTTGACTCGTACGGTGTACCCAATATGGACCGGTTGCGCTCTCCACATAACATGAGAATGGAGTCACATAAATTTCATGTCATCCAATACGCTACTACGTTCACTTTTAGGGGGGTGGCATAATTTTTGTTTCTTCACTGTTTAGCGGAGCGGCACGTCGGATTTTTTTACCAAAGATTGCTGAGATAGCTGGAAAATGGTAACCCAGGGCCTTACAAAATGTTTCTATATATCCCAATATATTAACCCTTTGAACCCCAAAAGCCGGTTTTCCGGCTTTCCTCACAGCGTGCGTATACCATGTGAGCTGGTTTTCCGGCTTGCGCGTGCGTGTTATGCGCCTACGTTATCATTAAATCCAGGTTCACGGTGCCGAAGGCCCCTAATAATTCAGGGTTCAAAGGGTTAAGGTCTCCAGCAAATCCGATGATATTGTTAAATAAGTATGTCATAACGGAGATAATATGAGTACAACAGTGGTTTGTACATAACTTGTCTGTGTTATTGGCCGCTGTCCTGGGGGGCATCAAAGGGGGACGGTTGTCCCTCCCCTGTCCGCAATATTTTGTGTATTTAAGAGCTATGATTGTATATTGTCATATTTTGAAGCACACTACAGTTATAATGGTATACATTTAGTCAATGTGAAAAATATTTTTTAACTTGATTTTTTTAGGTGTCGGGTGGGTGGGTGGTACACAAAATTACCCACCCCTCTTCACTCTCAATATTGAATTACAAACTCCATGGAAAACCCGATAAAATCTCTAACTGTGACCTGTCATGTTTGCCTCCTTCCTCTCAGAAATGCCGTCCACGGACAGTGAGAGTCGAGAGCTGCTGCTATCCGCCATCCCGATGTCCCGGTCCATAGAGGACGTCTGCAACATGGACGGATCGCCCAAAGAGAAGAAGAAGAAAAAACAGAAGAAATTCAACTCCCTGTCCAAGATCTTCAGTAAGAAGAACAGACCGATGCTGGAATCGGTCATATTCGACGGTAAGATTCTTACGATGGCACGATAGGGGGGCAGTGGACGGCATGGTAGGGGGGAGTGGGACTGTGTTAGACCGTCGGTGGCCGGTGGTGGATTTCAATCTTGAGTATTCATGACACGCCAGGAAATACTCATTTCTTAAATGATAATTGCAATGATGTTGCACGAATCCCTAACTCCAATAACAATTTATATGATTGGAATAGAATTATTGATCGAATCAAAACCTTATTCTAATTGATGTAAGCGCAGTAATCTGATATTTTCACTTTTATGGTTTTCCACATGTATACGCTACAAATGACCCCAATTCCGCTATTTTTCCTAAGCCGGATATAGCGAGAGTCTGGGAACTGGAAAGTAAAAAGTTGAAGAAACAAAATGCTGTAACTGTTAGATGGGAATTATTCCCTTAAATGTTGTTAGTACTAGTATGAATTTGGAATGTCGGCTTAGGTTGAAGGACACTGTATTTTTGCATTGAACAAAAAGCCCTCGAAATGCTACAGTAAATTTATTTATGGAGTCTGTCAAAAGGAGCCTCTGAAAAAATAAAATGTTTATGTTTCCTTGGCAGATACGACCACCTCTTCCGTTTCGTTGACCAGCTCGTCTCAGGGAAGCGTAATCGATCTTTTTGCCCTGGACGAGACGGAGAAGGACCGACTGGCGGCCAAATGTAAGATCGTTCCCATGATGCAATGGAAGGCTGGGATGGTGGTGGCGTGGCTGGAGAGGATACTCTGCATGCCGGAATACATCAGGCAGTGTGCGGAGAATGTCAAAAGTGGACAGGTGGGATATTTATTACTAATATTTCCTGTAATGCATTTTAGTGAAATCCTGTATGCTGATTGGTTAAGATTTGTTCTCTGTGTGTAAGATCGTTCCCATGATGCAGTGGAAGGCTGGGATGGTGGTGGCGTGGCTGGAGAGGATACTCTGTATGCCGGAATACATCAGGCAGTGTGCGGAGAATGTCAAAAGTGGACAGGTGGGATAGCAATTTTTACCGAGATGGTGGTATTCATTATTCTACCACCGTAGCTAAGTGCCTTGTATTCCTGTATAAGGGCTCAAAATAAGAATCAAATGGGGCAAGGCCAAAATGGCCAGGTTACCAGGGCAGACAGTTATAACTACGATGGGGGAACCTACCTCATAGTACAGAAAGCCAATGGAAAATTTGGCCTTTGGTATACAATTATTTTGGAGGGCATCAAGGCCAAAGTGAATGGCACAGAGGCCTCCGGTTATTTTGAGACATGCTGTATACCAATTGGTCAATGTAGCATCACATGACTAGGAATGTCAACGGTGAACAGCAGCGATTGTGAACCGGTGGGACGGATTGATTCATTATTGTACCGTCTATTCATAAATGCCTATATAGTTTATCTGCAACGTGATTGGTTGAATCTCATTCGAAACATGGCTAGCCATATTCGAATGCGATTCGAACATGGCTGATGTCAAGAAAAGGAGAATTGATTATTGTTCTCCCGCTTTATGCACTTGTCAATTGCAATCACGGCCCCAGAGGGCCCGGTAATAGTGGGGAACTAATCGGTAACTAGCCAGGATCTAGCCTGGAATGAGCCGTACAGGTACTTATGAAGATGTCTCCGCATGCCTGGTAATTATGCGAGGGGTCACAGCAGGGTCAGAAATTATGCGGGGAGTCACAGTTGTAAATAGGGCCTGGAAAATATTGTAACGTTAGACCTATGTGTAAAGTGTCATGACTGTCTCTGGACTTTAACCTGGAGTGGCTTCAATAAGATGCCCGGCACTGCCAAGACTTTACCCGGACGTAACACTTTTCAAAATTACATTCCCGGCCAGTTCCCCGGATCTACAGGGGCTGTGATTACTATTCACAAGTGGATTACAGTGTTTTGTTAATTTCATGTATACGAAGTTATTGGTCAATGTAACGAACACAACACCTTTGCAAGAATTCACTTGGTGGCGGTTACATGATGAACGTCGTGGGGAAGTAAAGTACACAGGGGCGCATCGTCATCACTTCCGTTTGTTGGACTGTCTGAAAGGGGGCTATTTTTCTTGTATTGGAATTTTGTATGTATCACATTACTGTGTTCATCAAATGTCAAGGATTGTGTATTAAACAGAGGGATAGTTTTACTTATCTGTTCGAAAGATTACTTGTGATGGGCGATCTGATGGTGCTGGTTTCTAGAGAAATGTGGAGGGGATTTAAGTCTGATCGGCATATATCAAAGAAATTAAAGGGGACAGTTTTGAGTACTTGTGTCACCCCAGCATGTATACATACGGGCCGAAGACCGTAGCTTTATCTAGCACGTAGCAACAATGCCTGCAAGTGTGCAAAAATAACTGGATTAGAAGGATCGCAGGGGTTGGGCGGTTACAAGGGAGAAGGTTAGAGGATATACGGGGGAGATAGGGTTGACTAGGAGTCTCACAGAGAGGGTGATATTGTGACGGATGCGGTGGGCTGGGCATGTGGAGCGTATGGATGATGGGCGACTCCCGAAAATGGCGATGTCGCCCATGGATGTTGGTAGTAGGGGTGGGCCTCGGTTGAAGTGTTATAGGACTGTTTTTAGAGGGACTTTAGGAGGGCCGGTGGGGATGGTGAGTGGATGGTCAGCGCGACGGGTAGAGGGAGGTGTACAGCTCCGGCCAATGATGCGGCAGTGTACATGCTTTGTCGCCCCTTGTTAAGAATCAAGGAGGTAGAGTATTTTTATTTTTGTTGACCCATGGGATGGCGGTCTCCACCTGGGTGGTCAATGGGACGTGTGTGGTCATGCTCTCTTGTCGGAAGGACATATGTGACCCACTCTGATAAATTGTGTCGGGAATGAACCAGGCCTTCATTTTTCAGGTTGATTGCTCTCCTTAAAAACTCTGGGTATAAACCTCATGTTAATATGCTAATGTTGGTCCCAAATTGCAATGTGATATTAATGATATATACTCTGTTACATTAGCCATATTGTGCAAGAAATATAGACCCGGGAAAAATGTGTGAATTGTTCAGGAGAGCGAAAAGCTCTCCTTAATCTCCCAGGAACTTAATTTACAGCTCTTCTGAGATTCCTATACGTGAAGGTCTGATGCCCAAAATATAAAAGTGAGATTCATTTGGTGTATCCGTGTTTGCACAGCATGCTTATATATGTCAAGCTTTATATACGTTTGAAAGGCACATGTTGGAAAATAATGTTCTGATAAAGCGACCTATGATGTCTGCCTTTATATTCCAGTGGCTCTACCTGGTACATCAAAGGCTTTGGGTGGCTCATATAAGCTCTGCGTTGGAAAGGGCCAGGAAACCTATCCATTCATATTCTTTTTCCATAAACGTACATTTTACCGCACGCGATAAGGCGCGTGTATGCTGTAGCTCGATATCTCTATTTGAGACTTCCAACCCATTTTATCAGAGCAAGTCAGTTATAGTTCACATTGTGATTCACTACGTGTTCACAATGTAGTAGTATAATTGTTCCCCCATGCACCTTCTCTGATTTCTATCTTCTACCACATGTAAGCATGCATAACCTATCTACCTTATCTTTGTATCTATTTTATTATTCTCTGCAGGTTTTATTGGGCCTATCAGATTCAGACCTGGAGGCCGGAATGGGAGTCACAAAAACCCTGCATAAGCGGAAGTTAAGACTGGCAATAGAGGAATACAGGCATCCGGGCAAAAGGTAAGAAGTGGCAAAATGTCATATTTAGGGCAGGTTGACATGAGAACGACGGTTTTCATATACGGCCGCAAGCGAATATTTTTTGGTTCTGTCAAAATAGTCATGAAATATTTTGAACCGCCACAGAGATCTTTATGGCGACTAATATATATAGTAATGACGTTACGTTGTTACTTCGTTACGTTACTTCGGCTGCTCCCAGATTGTGGAACTCTCTTCCTACCGGAGTTAAGTCAGCTCCTTCTCTCGAGTCGTTTAAGAGGCGACTAAAGACCCACTTATTTAAGTGATGTCTTTGTTGTTCAGCGCCATGAACAGTATATACTCTGGTTATCTGGCACTATATAAATTGAATTATTATTATTATTATTATTAATCTTAAGAATTACTATACTGCTTCCGTGTATTCTTAAGTTCCTGTAATTACAGCGACTAATTACAGCAACTGTTTTTTACCACACTGTAAAGTGTAACGTTACAATTACACAAAATATGCGCCGTAATTTTTTTTCTTTTTGATGTGGGCCAATTGCAGTAGCCTACATACAGTCAGTCACTGTACTGTACCTGTCCTGTACACAGACATATCTGTACTGTACTGTACGGTATCATGCATGTCTTGAGGGAGACTTTATTCTATATCCAGGATTCATCCAAACAACCGACCTTGCCCTGTTGGCACTATCGGTACTATTATTATTATATTTCATCCAAGTTGGATCTGAACCCTTCAAATGAAACCAAATTCCTATTACCCGAAGGTCGACGAGCCCATACGACATCACAAACGGACTAAGGGTAGAGGAGAAACCGGAGTGCCCGGAGAAAAACCTCTGTAGTTGCAAATATGAAGTTAATCATTTGCACATACCGACCGGGGAATTGAACCCGGGCCGCATTGGTGCAAGGCGAGTAGTGTTACCACTACAGTACAGTACACACTTGTTCCTTTAATATATATCAGATGGGTGTCTTTATGTACAAATCGATCATAATTGTAATAGTTTTACCATTTTACCAGAAGTAGCAATAAGCTTCACGTTCCATCTATTAAAACTGAAATTAATAGAAAATCAATTGTTTATTCAGGAGGGTAGTCGGGTTGTTTCTTAGTGGGATGGGTGCAGTTTTATGATGTATTTCACTATTTTGTTGTTAACATCCAGGTGGCCTGCCAGTACAAGCTTTGCTTTTCAGGCCTCCTCCATTTTCTTGTACATTTATCTTGATTTCTTTCATAGAATTATATTGTAATTTTATTGTATATTGTACATGAAGATGAAAATAAACTTGAAATTGAACATGAACTAAGAAGGGATCAGTAACGACATCATCTTCATAATATGATCTTGAACCTCCATCACCCAGTGGACATCCTAAATCCACCCGCAGCCACAAACATACATGTCAAAACCATTATCAAAGGCATTTACTAACTATTCGAACCAACGACTCGATCCAGCAAGCCATTTCACCCATCGATAACTATCTGTGAGAAAGACAACTTCCCTAATATCTAACCTGGAATAATCGTTACGTAATTCCTATGACATCTGGTATCAGAATAATCAGAAAGCGTAAAGACATTGCTGAACAACAACCTATCAAAATCATTAACAATTTTAGACACGTGAATAAGATCACCACGAACACGACGAAGATCCAAAGTCAAGCTTTAGATAAGTCACTCATTGCTAGTACGATAGAGAACTAAGGGAACTAACTAACTTGTAGTAGCCCCTTCTTTGAAAAAGCTCGGAACAATCATATCTTTGAAGCTTATTAGGAGTGAGACGACCATGGTTCCAATAATCGAATCCAACGGGCCTATACAGTGGTAGTGTTTCATGTAAATCCGAGAGCAATCACTGTTTTCCCTTGCACATATCTTTCTTATTTTTTACCAAAAGCAAAACTTTTCCTTCAAATTTATGAATTGCATGATGTGCCCGACGTAATTTTGTAATTTAACAAGAAACATGTAAAGTGCATGGTGATTTCTTGTCTTAAGTTTTGGGCTTGGTATATAGGCCTACATTGTAAACTAGGGTAGCCTCTAGCCGATCGGCCAGTTATTAATATACGAGCCTCTGAACTGAGGTATCATCATTAAAATCAATATATTTCCAAACCAACCTGTAAAGCAGCCACATACTAAACATCAACTCAATTCAAATTGCTGTTATTGAGATATTGTATTCACGAGCCAAGATTTCCACAATTAGCACCGCCGACCAATTAATATGGATGTGATCCCGCCGAAAACAGATAAGCTTCTCCCTGGGTTATAACGTATCATTTTACCCAAATCTAAAAAAACAAGAAACATGCACTGAACTGCATGCTGGTTCTTGTCTTAGTTTATGCCAAGCTATACTGAATATCAAGTCTGAGCTATCTGACCATTCATTGGGAATAATTAGAGTTGATATCTCTACGAATGATCAAAGACACCATGCATACAGTTTTAAAATTACTAAATAAACCAAAACATATGGGTCCAGGTGGAGAAATTGTAAGCAAATTTTGGTTCCTCGTTAATATTCATGAGCCATTTACATTTGTGTATTCACAACACTAAACTATTGCTTGGAACATATACCTGTATTTCTCCACCCTGGAGCTAATCCACTGTATGGCCGTATATCATTAAACATATGTCAGGACCGGGGGCTGAGTGTTTATACGTCATTCAGTACTACGAGTAGTTTATATTTATAATGCAACATTGAATGTGGCTATCATCACTGTTGTATGACCAGTGGCCAATGACCATACCACACCATATATATGGCAATGGGTAATTGACAATCTATTGATAACATCAGACCTTCACGTATGAGAATCCCATGAGAGCTTTTCGCTCTCCTGGACATTTTGCTCATTTTTTTCTTGTCTATATTTCTAATACAACAGGTCCAAATGTAA
>JAODAI010090215.1:0-11646 GCA_027575025.1 Scotoplanes globosa | reverse complement strand
AACATGAATATATATCTCACTAGCAACCTGAATGCAATGTTCTCATATTCTTAATATTAAACATCGCTCTGTTTTACAAACATAAGATTCAACATAAGATGCAGCCGGGACAACTGAATTTATAACCTATAAAACTTTGTAAATCTATAGGGATACGATCTTTACAAGTTAGAAAGTTGGAAACCCTTCAATATTATACAGTACAATGATTTTGACATGTCTGTCAATATGGCGCTTAAAACTAGCAAGAGCTTTCTTGACGTAAGCTTCACCCATATTACCAATATAGGGAAGTCTAACAAAAAATTAGGGATAATTTCAACAGTATTATTCAAGTTTCGTCGCCAAGAAAATTTGGTGATAAGTTTGTTGGCAACAATACATGGGAAGCCATTCCAAGAAAGAAAGTGCTCTAATCCACGAAATTCGTAGATTCCATAACTCAAAGCTATCAAAGTGGGTATATTGACCAGAATGGGTACGTTTCTAAATATTGTTGTACCATCTATATCAAATTGTATATCTAGAAAATGTGCGGAAGTAGTGAAGATTTCATTGTAAATTGTATTTGTTTGTGAAAATCATTTCATAATTTGTTGACATCATTGATGTCCTCTGGTTTTATCAACAGCAGTGTGTCACCAACAATACGCATGTAATGCATAATTTTACCATCGCTCATTAATTTCGAGATAATTTTATTTTCAACTTCAAATATAAAAATATCAGCAATAACCGGGCCTAATAGAGAACCCATTCACAACTCCGTCAATTTGCTTATACATATTAATATTGAATAGAAATGGCGTTTTAGTACAACGATCAATTAGTAACTTTTCTAGAGTAGACTTTTCTAAGTCAGTGGTAATTTCCTTGTCATTATAAATGCGGTTAATAATTAAATGAATATTATAATGTAATGGTACATTCGTAAATAAAGACATGTCATCAAATGAGGCAAACTGATAACCTTCTAATATAAGCTCGTTGGGAATGTTCTGGATACGTTCGACTGAGTCCAAGGAGTCCTTTAAGTTGTAGTCGTTCTGGGATAAGAGATGAAGTCATTTAGCCAGAAATGTAATGATATGATAACACGGATATTCAGTGTTATCTATGATGGGTCTAAATGGAGGTAAAGTGTCATAAGCTTTGTGTCTTTCGGAAGTCCGAAGGTTATGGCAGAACATCCGTTCTTGGGGTGCAACTGACCATACTCGTCGTTGTCAATTTTGTTTATATTGAAGACTGTTCGTAGACAAAGGCGTTGCTAGTTTTAAAGAGTTTGTAATATTTAAGTGATTGTATTTAGGCTCTTCTTGGCCTACACATATTTTGCTGTATCTACACTTCCTGTGTTTACTCATTATATCCCTGATGATGATTAGATTTTATTCGAAATATCGGAAATTTTCATCATGAATTTAGTCGGACTAACATTACTATTAGTTTATATATATAACATTGTCGGGCATTAACTTTACAAGAAAATGTATTTCCAAGCCATTTGTCAGGTTATATGTACTTTGGTTGTAAGGACCATACGTCACAATAGTTTTGATAAAAATATTGAAAAAGTGACGGTCTATAATTGAAAATTTCAAACATCAATATATTGAGAACGGAATGGCTGATTTGACTATAGTTTAAAACATTTCGTAGATAAGTTTCTGCTCTATAACATCAACTGACATTATTTACAAGCATTACAATCCCTATAAACCCCAATAAATAACGGTTTCCTGGTATAACCATGAGACGTAGACATTTTGTTTATGTTCCTCTGAAAATGATGGTTATTAATTGGGAGACGATCCTACGTAATGTTAGGCTAGGGCATATCGAATATGCTATTATCAGTTTTCTAAATAGCATATAAAGGTATTAAGTAGTCCAATTAATCCAAATATATATGTATATTTGAAAAACAACGGTCACCATTAGGTACGATATCCTGAAATAACTCATTTGAATCCCTCGAATAGTTAGGGAACAATTCAAGCAGCTTGATTTTTTGCCCAATTACTTTAGTTTTTCAGACTAGAAGTTCAAAAAACCAGGCCTGCAGTGATATTAACATAACTGCTTTCAATTGGTGGAATCACAAAGTAACAAATAACGTTGGCGTGTCATACGTTGACTTACTTGGAAAGTCCCTACATTTATTTCATTTTCGCAGCTGTCTCATCGTTAAAGGACTCAACAAGTTTGTAAATAATGTTAGTTTATATTATAGAGCAGACAATTATTTACAAAATGCTTCAAACTAGAGTCAAATCGGCCATTCCGTTCTCTATATGTTGATGTTTGAAATTTTAGGACGCCATTTAATTGAAGAACGTCTCTATCGAGACTAAAAGTGGCATACCGTCCTTACAACTAAAGTGCAGGTATATCATGGTAAATGGCTTGTAAATACGTTTTCTCGAAAAGAAAGTCAGAACACAATGCATACAAGATTTGTGTTATTTTTGGTGAAGGTCAAAGATCAGTTGAAGTCAAACACTAAAAGTATATGTTTAGTGTTTGACCGCAAATGACCGATGTTACATTCATAGACGTATTTCGAACAACTTGAAATGCTTACCCGACGGCCAAAATAAGAATCTCTGAAATGACACTTACAGTTAGTAGGCCTATATAATATTAGGAATCTTCAGTTTATATTTTGTTATATGCGGAATTATATGGCAAATAATGCATGCTATATGATGGATATTATATCGCTCAAAATATGTATATGTATTAATATATCATACAGAAGAACATTTACTTGATTTTGTGTATTATCTCGGCAACATACTTGATGCCGAATACCATCCGCTACAAAAAAAATGTAAAGTTCATTCTTTAATACTTTCATTATATACAACTTCCATCCAGTTATCAGTCTGGTGTACATTTCTGTATATATACATGTAACCTAACTTTCAGGTCTATCAAATATATATATATGTCGAGATTTGCAGGATGGTAGGTATACTGGTCACTTGACTGAACTATGCAAACATGAATCCATATACGGTTACTCAGCTACACTCACAAACAGTAATAAACTGGGCGTCGAGAGTAATAAAATTGTGAATTCATTTTAATGTTTAAGCAAAGGTTACTGGATATCGAATGGCAAAATTGGAGTAGTGAATTTGTCGTTCCCATTAAATAAATCCTAAGGGCATATGTTGAATCATACAAATACAATTTAGACATTTTTTAACCGAAGTTCGAGCGATTCAAGTTGCACAATAACTCTGCGACTTCATAAATATCGCCACCAATGCAGACCTTAACAAATCAATAGATCACTGAATATGTTAATAATTTTGTGACACTAAAGCAATTGATGATGAAACGCATTTATTTTTATGATATCCAATTGTTTCAGATCTGCGAAAAGATGTTATACCATAATTCGTAATTACCAATGGTATATCGACAACGTGAGAGCGTAATGCTGCCAATTGTAAGAGAACCACATAGTTTACAGTACAGGCTTTGAATACCAAACCTTAATCAGGAAGTATTGTATGATCTGCCAAAAATTTAGTAATTTATTTAATTTATCAATGCGTAGTTTGAATACTGTTATAAATTAATTACACCATATTATAAATGAATTACACCACATTGGCAGTAGCTTTAATATCAATGGCGTTGAGTGGCTCATGTAACATCAGCAGCAACATTTCATTTCATGTGGATAATTAAGTCGCCTTGTTAAACTTAAGTATGCAGTGTATAGGCTTGTGTACATGTCTATCAATTATATAACCCTATGGTTGAATAGAAATCTGGAAGGTAACTAACTTCGTTTTATATAATATACCTGGGATTATTCAATTTACTAGACTAAGTGCAAATCTATAACTATGCCCATGCTTTCTATTTTATTTAATGGAAATATTTGAGTTAGTGCAACAGTACATAATCTACTCTGCATGTATTTTCTAATTATTCAGATATTGTTAATAGCATAGCATATCACTGTTAGTAATATTACATATCATTCAAATATCGGTATAATGTTGTCGTATATTAGCTACGTATGTATGCATTTATATTATTAGCGTATTTTACGCGTAATATGTTTTCTTTTAATGTTTTTGGGAAGTTAATCTTTATTTTTTTCTATTTAAATATTTTAGGAAGTTATTCCTATAGTGGATGACATACTGGCATGATTGTGCCCATTTGAAAGCGAAGATGGGATGGTCATGGCCCCGGAAAGCACCAGATAATCACCTTATGTGGTTAGGTTTTTAGGCATGTGCTAAATATACTGCACTCATAGAAGAAGTAGGACGTGGGTTGAGACGCAGACTGGCGAGGAACACCAGGGGGTTCGTATGGGTAGAGGGACACATAATGTTATTTTCTCACTTAGACATTTGGTGGAAAAGAAGCTGGAGGTCAAATAGCGTATGGTATTACTTTGGGGGAATATGGAGAAGGCGTATGGCACTGTACATAGGGAATTAGTTATGTATACGCTATAAGGTGCATGACTGGATGTCACGGAAGCGCACATGAGGATGTAGGAGGGTCTCTATGATGGTACACATTGTAGGGTTTTGGTTGATTCGGTGGTGTCAGACGAGTTTGAGGTAAATATTAGGCTCATAATATGGTAGTGCCCTCAGTCCTGTATTTTTCATTATAGTAATAGGTGTAATTAGCAGCAAAGGCAGTACTAAGAAGGTAAGCATTGCCACTTGTACGCGAACGATCTGAGAGTAGTCGTGGTAAGCATGCAGTAATTGATCGAGGTGGAAAGATTCATTTGAGAGACATGTATAACGCATTGTGTAAGACATAGTTTCTGACAGTATGGTCGCAGCGACAGGAGTTGGATATATCCGGCAAGCGCGTTATTTTGCGGTTTTATGTGGGTTTTATGTGGGTGCGTAAAGGATTTAATATGGGGCTCTGGTCTGAATACACGTGGAGGGAGTTATATCTGAGAGGCACATTTCAAAGAAATTAAAAGGGGAAGTATTGAATACTGTGTCATTCCAACTTGTATCGGGCTGGAGACCGTGACTTTGTGTGGTGCGCAGCAATAGAGCCTTCAAGCTTACGAAAATAGCTAGATGAGAATGAGCTCTGGTTAAGTGGATATAAAGGAGATGGGTTAGATCACACAAGGGTGATGGTGGGACAGGTGAGATGAGCTGCATGGACAAATGGAGCGTTTGTATATAAGGTCGACCCCGAAAATGGCGACATCACACATGGAGGTTGGTGTAGTAGGGGTACGGTGAGGCCTCGTTTGAGGTAGAATGTATGTTCTTGTGGTGATGGTCGTCACGGCGATTGGGTTGTTAGGTCGGTGGATAGAGAGAGGTGGGGAGTTCTGACCAATAATGTAGCAGTTATTTAGTGGATCTTCCTCACTTCTTGTTAAGGAAACACGAGATAGGGAAAGATGTTTAAATAATTATGACAAACGCTCAGGGCAAGTTCATTGAATAAAAATTCAATTGTATTTAATAATATTTCAAACAATTATTAAGATCCTAAAATATATTGATTTACGAACTATCAACCAGTGTAAGTGTCTCCGCAAAACTTAAAATATCATCATGATGCTTTCGACCATAAATTATTCTTGTAGTTCCATTTTTCACCCTTTAGAACTGTTGCATGTAGGTCATCTTTAATATCATAATACCTATAATTTCCTGTAATCAAGCTTAGACAAAATAAGAGCATTGCATATAACTTCAACTAGTTGGATGGTCAAAAGCTGCTCAGGCGATTAATTCATCGAACCAAAGCTAAACGTCATTAATATTAACATCGAAAGATGATGGTAGATCAAATTATATTCCAAGATGTTTAGCTATGAAAACGAATGTAAGCATAAGATCATTGGAAACGGCATATTTGACGACTATATAATGTAGAATAACATTACACTGTATAACATTTGTATGGCTATGTGAGTAATAAATAACATGTGTTTATACCTTAATTTAGTTTAAATATTTTTTATTTCGAAATTGTGCTTATGCATTGGAGTCATTTTGTTTTAAGATATTATGTTAATTTGTGAACTTAAACAACAAATTTCCCTTTAGTGTGAGTTGAATGGAATAGTATCAAACACAAGTGGTGATCATGGGCAATATAGGTTATACATTATAATGAATAAAGCTATTTATTCATTGGTTTACTCATTAAGATTAATTTGTTTATTGATTAAAACCCTTCGTTTACTCACTCGATGAGTTAATCCACCTTGAATTAATGTATAATTACACCCTTGAGTTTATATTTACACACTATATATTTTATTTAAAAAATATCGGTGTGAAACTACCCATTTTGGAATAGACTTGCTCATCTGTCTATTGAATTTATCTCAAATGACGATATATTTAAGAACCATAATATAAATATTCACAGAAAGATGAGTAACACGTTTCAATGCGAGTGATAATTGAACCAATGAGTGTGTTTAGTGGCTGGGATTTTACTCAGGGTAAAGGATAAACAAATGTCGATTATAAATGTCATTCATTTACGGTTTTAAAGTTAATCATGTACAGAACCTTTTAATTGGAATATTATTTCATGGATCAATATGTATCTAGACAAACAACAATGAATGTGGTAAATGTTTACATTCATTACATTTTGAGCAAGTTTGGCAACTATTTTGGTTTTAACTGTAACGTTGAATAATATTGCTTATATCAACAATTATGTTATATATAAAATTTGTAAAGCTTGGTAATCGATTTCACTTAGGCATACATCAAATAAGTATGTATATAATATAGTCCAGAACATATGGATTATCATCAAACAACTTGAAAAATCTTAATTAATACTGTTAACATGAACCCACTCAACATAATATCCTAAATTATGCAACATCTACCTTACGGGTTAGGAACTAATTAAATTAAATGCAAAATGACCGTCCCCGACCATTCTGAAGCCATGTATCTCGCCAAAAACTGTTGGTTGTATAATACCTCATAATTATGTATTGCCAGTACTAGATAGAAACATGGATGAAATATTCACATTAATCCACTAAAATGTATTATGACGTTTATATGACGTAGTAACCGATATGTGTATCGCATAATCCAAAATTGCCGCTCAGAATCACAATGGAGACCAGTATATCTTAAAAGGTTGATCTTTATATATAACACAAATATATTACGATTGGGAGAAACATAGTGTTAAATAGTCAAATCACGACATTACCAATGCAATGACATGTTCGTATGACGCTATGGCTTTGTGACTTAATATAGTGCCCAGTATTTCCTGAACCGTGGCAAAATTGTTCAGGAGAAAATTCGATATATATTCATTTTATTTATGTGATTATATTATACATGATGTGTCAATGTGTGGCCACATATTACATTGTGATTCATTAGTGTCAACCGTCAATTACAAGGTGAAGATGGTCTGATTCTGAAATAGTGTAAGATGGAGGATCGTTGAGCGTGCTGCATATATAACTGGATATCCGCTAGATTCGTAATGAGCTATTATGTTAATTAGTTACGACACGGTATATGGTATATTGGGCTTTGATTGTTATTGTCTATTGTTGATTAGTTAATTAGTTTGATAGAGTGGTTCAAGTGTGGGCAGTGTAACTCTGGGTCTTAACCAGTACGGTTCGTCTGGGACAGCAATACCCGTGTATATGCGTGCAGGAATATATGACAGACAATCTATATAATAAACTGTGGAAAATGCCTATTCGTTATTTATACATTTTATGATACTGTGTTCCTATATATTATTAATAATCACCATGAACTGTTATAGCGGCACGTTACATAGTGATGGTTTATCGTTAGTATATCAAAACACCATAAAGTATTTTTTTATATAGAGACAAGCTGTATTTTAATCAGCCCAGATGCTAAAATACTTATTCAACCAAAACTATATAAGTATATAAAAATGAAATCCATTTGAAGAGCATAATTGCATAACACGATAAGGGTAACATTTCACCAACACGACCAGATGTGTTAATTAATATTAACAATACACATAAAGATTACTAAGTACGGACAAAATGTGGATTACCTTCTGTGTCCATTGGTCCTTCAACAACTGTATAAGAAAATAAATAAACACAACAA
The DNA here is from genome assembly GCA_027575025.1 of Scotoplanes globosa. Taxonomy (NCBI): domain Eukaryota; kingdom Metazoa; phylum Echinodermata; class Holothuroidea; order Elasipodida; family Elpidiidae; genus Scotoplanes; species Scotoplanes globosa. Next base: position 3,520 of record JAODAI010090215.1, on the reverse strand, counting down.
TATAAATTTTGTTCATGGAAACAGCAGGGCATTTTACAAATTGAACGGAATAATATAATAATTTACTGATAACTTAACTGTAATGCTTTATACGGGTCTATATATAGGTATATGCATGCCTATAGAGAGGCCTGTAGGAAATTTCGCGACAAAGTGGACATATTCCCACCTATCAAAGCATTTTTATTAATAGTGGAGGTTAAGTCTCGTCTACTCGACATTATTGGTGACAAATCCTCCTCCACATATTGCGATCTTGCGCAAGATCTGTTGCATCATCAAAGTTGTTAATGTTGTGGTTTTGGATTGGGAACAAAGTGTACCAATCAGTGTGGTCACTGATGACTGATCTTCCTGTTTGGTTTATCGGTGTTTACCTCAGTACAGGTTTTGCTGAGGAGTCTAGAAACGTGTCCACAGAAGTGTAGTCATTATTATCGTATCCCCCCACACTCTCTCTCTCTTTCTACCTCTTGAATCCCCAACAAGGGGTGAGGAAGAAAATATTAACTGACCGGCGCATTATTGGTCAAAGCTTTCCACCTCCCTCTATACAGAGTCACGACCCTCCAATCGCCATCCCCACCAGCTCTCCTGAAATCCCTCTCAACACAGTCCTTCCATCTAAAACGAGGTCTCTCACCACTTCTACCAACATTCACGTGCGACATCGCTATTTTCGGGTGTCGCCCTCCATCCATACGTTTAACATGCCCAACTAACCTCATGCGACACCTTATCACCCTATCTGTAAGACTCCTGGTCATCCCAAGTATCCCCCTTAATATCATCCAACCTTCTCCTTTCCAACCGCTTAATCCCCGCGATCCTTCTCATCCAATTATTTTCGGATAATTGGAGATGCTGTTGCTGAGCACCAGACAGAGCTACTTAAGCGTAAGGTTCAATGGGAGTGATGAGTCTGGAGTGGTGGAGATGACGGGTAGAAGAAATGTAGAGATGTTATCCAGGATACGAAGTGCACAAGAAGTGTTTCATGCGTGGGGTGGGAGTAGTAATGGGGTTCGTTTATGATGAGTGGGGACTTTTTAAATTAGCTTTTGTCTGAGTTGCAGAACAACTGTGTGTAAGGATGTCGGGGTAAGCGTGTAGGATCGTGGAAGATAAATCAGTATTTCCTTACTAAAACTAATATAAAGACAGTCTATATGAACTCATCTTAATTAAACAATCGCTAAACAACTGTGAGTATTTACCACACACGTATACTAGTAGTACTAACAGTCAACGCCCAATACAGTTAGTATGTGTTTGACGCGTGCATGCAATGTACGACGTACGTGCACAAAGAAAGTACTGTGTATAATTTGTCGCTGATATTTGACCACTTGGCCACTCTCATATGGGAAGAAAAAAAATCGCAGCCGGGAAGGGACATATCTTTAAAATGTCACGGAACAGAAAGAAAGAGAGCCTATTATGCGAAGGGAGAGAGGGTAAAGGAACAGTATTGGAGCTTGGTCACAAGTACGGTTGGGGTGATTAGGGTCTGGGAGAATAACTTCAAGAAGCTGTACAATTAGGGGGTGCTGGTTTGGATTTATTTAATATAGGAATGGGTCATATTGTGGTGGAGGAGACTTCATAATTGGAAGGGGATTGGGCTCTGAAAAGGATGAAGAGGGATAAGGCTGCGGGATTGTATGAAATGCGGGTGGAAATGTTTGTGAACATATATATGAAGTGGCATTAATGTGGCCAGGGATATTGATTAACGTGTGTTTGAAGGAGGGGAATATAAATAGTGACTGGCAGACGGGCCTGATTGTGTCGATTTCAAGGCGTAAATGGGATACCCATGACCCACGAAAGTATGGAAGTATCACATTATTGGGCCAAGTTTAAGTTAAGCTACGGGAAAGGATTTTGGATAAAAGAATTAGAACAATGGTTGAAACGTAGATTGGAGAGGAACAACATAGGTATCGGAGGTGAAGAGGGGAACGTGATGGTCTATTTTGGTGGAAAGGAGACAGGAGGTAAGAGGGAATATGGTATTGGGTTTTGTGAATTTAGAGGAGGCTTACGATATCGTATATATAGGGAATTAGTAATGTCTACGTTGCAAGAGGTGGATGGGTGTACCCGAAGCGGAAGTTAGGATGGTGGACGGCCTTTGTGAGGGTACAAAGAGTAGGGTTGTGGTTGGTTCTATGATATCAGAAGAGTTTGAAGTAAATATTTGGTTCAGACAGGTTAGTGCGCTAATTCATCTATATTCCATTATTGTAATGGATGTGATTAGCAGGAAAGTCAGTACTAAGAACGCCCTGCAAAAGCTATACGTCGACGATCTGGCAGTAGTTATGGAAAGCAAGCATGAGTTGCAGAGGCTTTGGTAGAATGGAAGGAGTTATTTAAGAGACATGGGCTACATATGAGCCAACTTGTCAGTGTTCATGCAACGACGGAAGTAGTCCATAACCCTAGCAGGCAAAGGAGTTAAGCAGGGTGATAGTTTTGCAAAAAGGGGAATGATATATTGGTATTAGCGATCTGATGGGGAGGTTCGAAAAAGGATTCAATCCGGTGCTCTGGCCTGGAGGAATGTAGTGGGGTTATGACAGGTAGGCATAGTTTGAAGAAATGAATAGGGAAAGTTATATGTGCATGTGTTTTTACAGCTGTGCGGGATATGGGATTGAATCAGTGGCTCAGTCTAGTGCTCAGAAACAGCGTCTTCAAATATGTGGAAATAACTGGATGAGAAGGATCGCAGAGGTTAAGCGGATGGAGATAATATTAGTTTGTATAAGGGAGGAGATTGGGATGACAATAAGGCTTGCAGAGAGGGTGGATTTAGGGGCACTTGAGGTGGGCTGGGCATGTGGAATCGATGGATGAAGGGCGGCTCCCCAAAATGGCTAGCTATGTCACACATGCAAGCTAGTAGAAGGGGTAAGGGGAGGCCGTGACTGAGAAGGAAGTATTGTGTTGAGAGGGAGTTTAGGCGCTTTTGTCGGGACGGTGATTTGAGGGGCATAGGGCTATGGATAGAGGGAGGTGGAGATCTTGACCAATGGTACTGCTGTTAGTTATCGCATTCTTCCCCACCCCTTGTAAGGGATCCACGAGGAAGAGGGAGAGGTCAACATATGCACCCTATGATGCAAGTTGAGTCATATGCATTGTACTTTGGGTTTTCACCGCTGATAAAAAGTCTAGTATTGGTAATATACCATTTATAATTTAATAGTAAGTAGCCACTATGCTTCAAAGTACAGTGCGACGTCAACTATTTTGTGGATTAGATAATCAATTAGCATAAAATACTAACAGTGTGTGTAAGCCGAGTTATAGAATATAGTGCCATTATTATAAAGCAATTGCGTACTTAGTCAGATGTTATTAATTATTTGCAGTGCTTTGATCCTACCTCCTCTTACATAGTATTATTTTATGGAAAATAGAAAATGTACATACTCTCTCTCTCTCTACCTCCTGAATCCCTAACAAGGGGTGGGGAAGAATACACTAACTAACTGTCGCGTCATTGGCC
>JAODAI010090104.1:0-11647 GCA_027575025.1 Scotoplanes globosa | reverse complement strand
CACCACCACCTCTTCTGTTATTGCATCTATTAATATGGGTGAGCTTATAACCATCAATATACAAAGTATTGATAGGATAAGTGTCGTTAAGCCAAGTTTCAGTAATTGCTAAAAATGTGAAATCCGAGGTGGTATATATGTCAGTGACAATAGCTGGTAGCACATCAAAGGTTGTGGATACTAAGTTATGTAAACCCATCGTTGAAAATATACTTCGTTAAGGTTTACCGACTATTTGTCTATGTCTAAACTATATTATAATACGAATGGTCTACTTTCTAAGTTCATACAGGGTTTACTATAGCTTATAAACAATATATATAGGTCATTCCATAAATTAGGGTGACATGCCTATTTTAAGCATAAAATTAAATAATCATCTTCACCGTGGAAAATCTTATCCAATAAGTCATATCTAATATAAATATCGAAAATGGTGATGAGTAAATACTTTATAGGAAAAACGGTGAAAAATATCGTCTCTAAATTTGTACATATTGAAAAGTGCAAGTATAAGGGGACACCAATGAATGGTTATATTTCTTGTTATGTATGACCAATTATCTTTGTAATTTGTATAGGTATAGTATATCCCTGTAATCTGTATATCATCTGATCCGTATACCATCTGATCTGTATACCACATTGATCTGTATACCCATATTAGTCTGTTGGTAGGAGCGCACCGGCAATACTATATATACAAAGAAACACACACTGTTGAAACCATATTAATATGTATAATACCTCTACCCTCATGCGAGCGGTGCAATACTGCATCTAAAGAGGGCGCACTCCGTGCGATCTTTAGACACGAACTGCGCTTATAATATTAAAGAATAGAATTGACTGACAAATTGGGAGTTTTAAAAATAGTTATGGCGCTATGCAACAATACCAAATTTACTTCGGTTATGCTTTTAGTTACAGTGTTATGCGTCACTGAAAGTCCCTTCTTAGAACACGCCCTCATTTAAATTCAGCACGATGAGGGTTAACGCTGTACACGACCGACAAGATACAAGACAAGTTCACGTGTCACTTGTATTGCAACTCCTGCACTTTTATTAAATCATTGGCAAATAAAATAGTAGATTCAGATAAAATAGACTAAAATATAATATAAACAAAATACCCCAAATACTACATTTATTCCATATTTTATATTATGTCGGCTATAAAATATAGATATCGTCGTTTAGCGCAGAGACCAGTCGCTCGCCGCACCTTGCTTTTGTTCCTCCGTTAACTGCACCTCATCATTATATAACTGTCTTCTTAACTTAATAATTAAAATTTACAACCGCTCTTCCTTAATTTACTTAGGTTAATTGTACTAAAATATAGTAGAAAGCAGACTTTATAATCTTCCTTTATTATTCCTTACCAATTAATAGATTTTTACTGTAGAAAGATTCTGATAAATTATCTGCTCCCGTATCCACCTCGCATCCTGTCACATCACCACTTGAATGGATTCATTAATTTGATAATCTCTCCAGTACTCTTTAATCATAGTTTTGAATAACATGTACTAAACAATATTCCATCGCTTCACATTCTCCAATATTTAAAAATAAATATCTCCTTAATTACGTCCTTTCATTAATACAATGATTTCAATTATTTGCACTAAAATAAAATATATTAAGCAAATTTCTATATAATAATTCTTAACTCCTTACCAATAATTATGTCGTAGAATGATCCTAATAAATTATCTGCTTCCAACCACCTTGCATACTGTCATAATTAACAACTGAATGGATTCATTAAAATTATCTCTTCCCAACATATCTTCCAATCCAGTACTCTCCAATAATAATTTATTTGAGAAGTCGAGATAGCCCAGTGGTTAGGGCAAGGGTTTGTGATTGTGAGATCACGGTTCAAATCCCAGCGCTGCTGCTGTGGTTATCTTGACATGTGTCCTTGGGCAAGACACTTTCTCTTGATTGCTTCACTTCACCCAGGTGTATAATTGGGTACCTGCAAGGAGATTTGTATTCATAGTGACGCTCCATTATGTGGCAGCTCCTGTGGGAAGCCCCCAGAGGCACGTTCTTGTTGCACCTTTGTTTGGGAATGAACTATTTTAAAAGTACACATATAGTGTGTACGCTTGACAAGTCACCGTGGACCAGGGTAATAATTGTGAAGCGCCTTTGTGAATATCATTGTATACACCGCTATACAAATAAATTATTATAGCGACACACGCTATAAACGATATTCCATCATTTCACAATCCCCAATATTTTAAGTAACCGTCTCCTTAATGACGAACGTCCTTTCATTAATTAAACAATGCTTTCAATTATATGCACTAAAATAAAATATTCAGTAAACTTTAGATAATTTATAACTCCTCACCAATAATTATGTTGTAGAATGATCCTAATAAATGATCTGCATCCGGTCCTAATTAACAACTGGATGGATTCATTAAGCTTATCTCTTCACCACACACTATACCTTTCAGGCCTGCACTCCCCAATAATAATGCATATATAGCGACACAGACACTATGAATTACATTCTTTCACTTCACAATTCACGCTATTTCAAATAACTATCTCCTTAATTATATGTCCTTCCATTAATACAACGAATTAAATTATTTGCTCTGAAATTGAAAATAAATGATAGTTAATGATTCTGACAAACTTATCTCCTTTCGTCCACCTTGCATCCGCACACCTTACCAATACACCTTCAGCATTGGCTGTAGTGGCGGCTATGACAGTGGCACAAACAACATCACAAGTACTGTGTACAGCCAATCAGCAATGGTCATTGTAGAATCAGGGGGACGGTATTCTACTGAAATTCGGTGATTGATTGATTGGGTTTCCCGACCCTTCTCAACTCGGAGGTTATATACGCCACCCAAAGCCTTTGAGATACCTGAAGTTAGAGCCACTGGCATATAATCGTCATCACTTCGTATTCAAACTCCCGACCTTGCAGTCACAAGACCAGCGCTCTATCAACTGACCTAACCGGTCAAATATGCAGAAGTTCCATTGGCTGGATTCATTCAAATTATCTCTTGACCTATTTCCTGGCACTCCAGTTAATCACCACTCTTCAATAAAACATTTTTATAACACCGTATTCAAACTCCCGACCTTGCGATCACAAGACCAGCGCTCTTATCAACTGACCTAACCGGTCAAATACGCAAAAGCTCTAGTGGTTGGATTCATCAAATTATCTCTTCACCTATTTTCTGGCACTCCAGTGGACAGCCACTCTTCAATAAAACATTCTTACAACACCGTATCCAAACTACTGACCTTGTGGTCACAAGACCAACGCTCTATCAACTGACCTAACCGGTCAAATACGCAGCTCAGGTCCATTGGCTGGATTCATTCAAATTATCTCTTCACCATTTTTTTGCACTCCAGTGGACAGCCACTCTTAAATAAACAGAGACTAGACACTTGCATTCAATTAATGTTCAGTTTAACAATCCACTTATCACAATCCCAACGGTATCCTCAATCATGTCTGTTCAATAATGTAATTTGTATTTGAATTGTGTGTTATTAATTAGTTCCTCTATAAATAATTACTCATCTAAATTAGGCCTACTCAATTTATAATTTCGCCCATTAACCCATATTCCTTTACTCGTATTATCTCCAACATAATAAGATCCCTTCCCAGTCATAATATAGGCATACTACAGTTTGTGGGTTGAACTGGGCATTAAAATGCAGTAATTTTAATATTATGGTCACCAGAACGGTGGGCTAGGCTCACGATTTACCCCCCTGATAACGGTACAAACTACAAAGTGTTTTGACTGTTACATTACACAAGCACATAAACAACATACACATTGTGTGTTTATTTACACTAACATGTGGACATTGATACAGGTATTATGATAGTTATTCAGACAATAGCCCACTCTAGTAGTAACTGAATGACTGAGCTAATTATTCAAACAATAGCCCACTCTAGTAGTTAAACTGAATGACTGTACAGCTAATATGATAGTTATTCAAACAATAGCCCACTCTAGTAGTTAAACTGAATGACTGTACAGAGATAATAGATAGTTATTCAGACAATAGCCCACCCTTAGTAACTGAATGACTGTATGATTAATTTTGATTAGCGATTGATGAGTTTCCTGTTCCCATCTTAATAACAAAGTTAGTTGGACCAGATAGAGTCACCATTACCTGGAAGCTAATCTGAATTACAAGTCCCTGTCTATTATGCTATATCCACACATTGATTGGTTAGGTTTAATGGCCCTTTCAACGCAGATGTTATACGAGCTACCCAAAGACATCACTCCTGACTCACAGATTGATTGATTGATTAGGGTTTAATGGCATTTTCAACGCAGATGTTATATACGCCACCCAAAGACTTTGGTATACCAGTTAGAGCCACTGGAATATAATCACCACTCACACATTGATTGATTGATTAGGTTTAATGGCGCTTTCAATGCAGATGTTATATGCGCCACCCAAAGTTTTTGATATACCAGTTAGAGCCACTGGAATATAATCATCACTCCTGACTCACAAATTGATTGATTGATTGATTATATTTAATGGCCTTTTCAACGCAGATGTTATATGAGTCACCCAAAGACTTTGATATACCAGTTAGAGCCACTGGAATATAATCACCATCACTCCGGACTCACAGATTGATTTATTAGGTTTCCTGGCCCTGTTCAACGCAGATGTTATATGAGCCACCCAAAGACTTTGATATACCAGTTCGAGCCACTGTAATAGTGTGATCATTTGAGCCTCTGATCCTGCGATGAAAACTGATCTAACCTGGCAGACCCAGTGCAATCTATATCTCATACACAGCTTTTATGTTCAAAAGATGTTACATATCAATTGTTGATGAATATCAACGAGGAAGTGATTGACTGTTGTCGTCGTTACAATTTCACTGTAGAGCTCTATAACGTTGACCCTAGTGGTCTATGTGTGTCAACATATTTGACAACATATATGTCGTGATCCAGATATATTACAGCCAGGTAATATTGATGTCAAGAACAAAATCAGCTTTCAACTGCTTCGACTGAACTGGTTCGCGTAAACTGTATTGGTGTATTGTATGTCCAATTTACACACTATGTAGTAGATAGGTATTTTAATTCTGGTCTACCCTTTCAAAAGCGCACTTCAGAATACCTTACTACTACTAGGAGGATCAATGAATAGAATGAAGTCATTGAAAGTATTCATTAAAATGAATCGATCTATATACAGTAATATACCGCCATGTACAGACAAATTGCATGCTGGTTCACACCCCATTACAACAATTTAACATACAAAATAGGAGCCGGGTATGGAAGCTCGGGTTTGCCAGTCAACAGAACTATCTCGGCCACAAAATGTATAATCCTGTTACGATTTCCTCTCTGTACTCCCAAGAAGTCATTGCTGTTATGGTGACGCCATGCTTTGGTGCACATCAAAAAGTTCACAATACGTATTGCTCATACTCATGTGGTGCTTAGTATAAAAATGAATGAATCAATAGGTTGTTTCCTGGCCCTCTTCGGCGCAGAGGGTACACGAGCCGCCCAAAGCATTTGAAATACCAGTTAGAGAGAGAGAGGTAATTTCTTAATGGCACACCAGCAACTAGGCTAATCAGTGCCTTCCGTTAATTACCGATATTTTGGACGATACAAATTTGACGAAACAAACATAAGAAAAGGAATGACCAATCGGGTCAACACCCTGCTCTTTACAAAAAGATGGTCAGACTAGGATAAAGAGACAGGTAGTCCTGCCCCGGGACCGCCATTTTATGTCCTCATCCGATTTCAACCTCCTGACCTTGCAATCACAAATCTAACGCTCTATCACCTAAGCTAACTGGTGAAGCAATTTCAGAAATGCCGGTGGATTGATTAATTGATTGATTAGGTTTCATTACTCCTTCAACACCGGTGTTATATGAGCCACCCAAAGCATTGGATACACAAGTTAAGAGTCTCTGGAATATATATATATATCTTAGTCAATGTATCATCCCATTCTCAAACTTCTGCTTTTGTGATCACAAGTCCAACGCACTATCAACTGTGCTAGCCGGCAAGGAATGGATTCGTAAACAATTATTCTAATGGCGCCAAAAACTTTTGTACAAGTTAAAAACACCATAGTGGGGGTATTTATAGCCATCTACCATCATTAACCGGTCAGGCCAATTAAGTTGATTGATTCTGTTTCCTGGCCGATTTAAAGGCAGTGGTTATATGAGCCACCCAAAGCCTTTGATATACCAGTTAGAGCCACACCGGAATATATACGTCATCACTCCGTATTCAAACTCCTGACCTTTCGATCACGAGTCCGAACCAATTAAAGGGTCACTTTTAAATGCTCCCCCATAAAAGTGAGCTAAAGGTTAACCGTTGTTACTTTATTAGGACTATTTTCGCTTCTCATTAAATGAAGGACTGGGGGATACACGCGATTCTAAAACTTAATAATATTGTAAAGGCACTTAGCGGACAGGTTAATTTCAGCGGTGTAGTGATTGAAGACTATTTCGTGGATACACTTGCAAACAAACGGTTCAATTAAAATATAAATAAAATTTACTCTTTCATTAAACGACACAGTGTAAGCACTAACCTCAGATATAAGACACATTGTCACACGTTAACCCTAACTTATTAACATATAATAATAGTACAGCTGACATTTAATATTAAGCTTAGGCTAAAATAAAAACAGTAGAAAAATACATATTTAATAAGGTGCAAAGCTAAATTATATGGAAGCAGACAAAGTGGTGTCAATATTAATTTGTCTAAATGTTTACAGACGCCTACTACAGAGCGTGTTTGTATGCATGTATTGCCCGGGCAATTACCTATGTAATTACACAAGATTGGTTGATCGATTGTGGCTAAGAGCTCATTTCTGACACCAAGTTTAAACTACGCCGTCCTTGGACACACAAGTTGTGCAACCGCTGTCACATCTTAAAATCCTAGATATGACCATTGAGCTAGCCAGTGTTCTTTGCTGCTGTGATGTGCACATACTGCATTGTATGTTAGGTGCTATATGAAGTTATTTAACGTCTTGTCACTCCCCTTGCGAGGCTTTGACGGTGCCTTTAATACTAACGCAACAGCTTTTCAGAAGCGGTGTAGCCCTTAATGGTCGGATGCCCTTCCTGACGTCAACCTATGGCCCTCGGTGGACCAAGGTGGCTACAGAGCAATCAAGGTAAAGTACTTCGCTCTAGGATACACGCCGCTACAGTCTATATATTTTGTAAATGATTTGTATCATATTACAAATGCATTCTGGACACAAACACTTATTACTTTTTAGTTTTTTTGTTGATTAATTGGGATTAACTGTTCATTTGTAACTATGCAGTATAATAGCGCCGTCTTCTGAATCTTTCCTTGTCGAGGATCACTGGATTGTTGGCCATGCTCAAATTTTGTATGCTAAACATCAAGCCAAAATATATTTTTGAAAGTGTTTTGACACAACTTACAGTGCTCTAACATTGCGCCACGCTACTGTACAGTAGTTGCTCTACCATTTCAACCGACCAATCAAAGAGGACAACATAGGTTGCACAAGGAAACACAGAACAAAATAAAAACTTCACCATTTGACCGTAATCCCCATTCGGTGATTGACCGATTGATTGGGTTTCTCGGCCATTTCCAACATATCGGTCATAATTGATCCACCCAAATCCTTTCATATACAGGTACATACCAGTTAGATTGATTGATGCTTTCCTGGTCCTTTTCAATAACGAGGTTATATCAGCCACCCAAAGACTTGAATATACCAGTTAGAGCCACTGGAATATAATCATCATCACCGCGTATTAGAACATCTGACCCTGTAGTCACGAATCAGGTTGGTGCAATTTGGGGGTCATCGACTTATCGGTGGGTAAAGGCTAGTATCGGTATCAACTTCCCAACAAGAAACCGGAAAACGTTCATCTACATTAAGAAAATACGGAACGAAAGCATCTACTAACACTATTATACTCAATATAATATACATTCTAGTGTAAAACTGTTCAACGATATCAACTAATGGGCTTATACAGTAAACATAATTTAAAGTAGACAAATCGTCTATGATAGAATTCGCCCCTCATATATGCTCAAAGCAATTCATAGCAAATGTAGGGCGTGATTATAATTCATGGGCATGATGAAATAAATGTTCATGACTAAACATTAACTTAATGTGACTAAACATATATGTGTATTACAGAATCTACTGAAAGCATTAACATACTGATACGACAACCGCATGACAGTGTCACCAACTACTGTACACTGCTGTAATGGGTTGTATTTCTTAACTATAATTATACATATTGCAATAATGCCCTCCCTTCTAACAACTTAATCACCATTTCAGGCTAATACAAAGTAAAGGATTTCGGGCTAGGAAGAGATATACGTGGATATTCATGTTGATATTCTTGTTGATCAAAACAGCCCAAATTTATAAACATTTCTAGTCTGTAGTGGAAGGGAAATTGAGAACAAGTCATGATTCTGGTAATTTGATGATATATGAAATTGATATCAGGAACATAGTGTGTGGTATATTTGTAACAAATCATGGCCTTGTACCAGTGGTTAGGGTCTATCAATATCAATGAATGAATGATTAGGTTTCCTGTCCCTTTTCAACATTGTGGTTATATGAGCCACCCAAAACCTTTGATATACCAGTTAGAGCCACTGGAATATAATCAGAGAAGGAATAAACTCAACATTGAATTTGCAAATATTATCTCATGATTTGACAGCAATTCTATTTACAGGAATTTCAACATATTTGTAATGCAATTCAAGTCTGTTTTGGATATTAAACAAATATTTGAATTTGAACAGTCCCAATATAACTTTTTAAATATGTACACGGTTTACGGACCTGTCATTCTGATTTAGAGGGAGCTATAAATTATTACATTGTTGCGATCGATTTCGGTACTAACCATTTTTCATCCTCTAAATATATAAATTTGATTGATCGATTGATTTGGTTTATTACTGACCCCTTCCAACACAGAGGTTATAAATACGAGCCTCTCAAAGCCTTTGATATATACCAGTTAGAGCCACTGGAATGTAGTTCGGAAACTTTGACATTACAACATAATAAGTTGGCAACAGCTATAAATACAAAATATTATAAAACAAAGAGTGTACAAGTCTAGCTAATACTGCAAAAATAATGTCAACGCTTTTGATTTTGTGCAGAAATGCAACAGCTACTATAGCCTAAGTAAAAACAAATATGAATAAATCTTAAATACTGCTATATAATACTACACAAGAGAAGCAATGTCAGTGAACCTCAATACTGTACACCAATGAATTTTATGCACTTGTCAATTGTATTCCGGGACAAAGTACATGGCTCGCAGAGAATCGTTTCAAAAGTGTGAGTGGGGGGAACTTGGCAGTTCTGAAATGACGGAGGTTGTTCACATACAGGCCTAGTGTCGAGTTCTCCTATCTCTCTTTACCTCACAAATCCCTAACAAGAGGGGAGGAACAATATGCTAACTAACAGCCACATCATTGGCCAAAGCTCTCCACCTCCCTCTATCCACCGCCCTGACCCTCCAATCATCATCACCTAAAGTTCCTCTCAACACAGTCCTTTCATCTCAATCGTGGCCTCCCCCTACCCTCCCACCAGCTTCATTTTGGGGAGCCGCCCTCCATCCATCCGTTCCACGTGTCCAGCCAACCTAATGCACCCACCCTCCCCCCAATCAACCTCTCCGTAAGACTCCTTCTCCTCTTGAAGATAAATGTTGCCATGAACATGTACATTACCTGAATATGTCACTAAATTAACCAGAGAGGTTCATTAGAGAAACGAGAGAATGCCGTGTGGCGATTCCCGACATCGGTTGACACACATCGCGGAGGAATATTTATAACGCTACAGGAAACATGCAAAGCGCATGGTTATTTCTTGTCTTCATTATTGTACAGACCACCTGCCACCCGACAATACAGAATTGGCAGACATATAGCCTCTAGGTTTATTAACTCAATCTTGCCAAAACCTAAATAAAAATCTTAAGACAGGCCTGGTAATATAACAAATATGAGATGGATTGTGTATGGTTCAGACAGTCTTTGACGACAATTGCATAAGTCATAAAATAAGATGAAATTTATGGAGCCAGACTCAATGAAAGGTGATTAACATAACTAATGAGATGGGTGGACGATTGACCAGTCATAAGGATGCACAGCCCACCTCAGGGATCCATAGCACTATATTTCTTCAGAGGAAAAGCTTTTTTTTTCGTAGCGATCTGTAGTCCTCGGTATGCATGTGTGTTACCAAGGTCGGGTCCTCGTACTGTCTAGACACACAAGAATATGTGTCCACAACGTACGCTGTAAACACACAAGGCTGGGAGCCCCTGTGCTATTCCTTTTCCATCTTAAAGTTTTTGATCAGTGACCCGACCCACGCTAGCCACTGGAATATAGTGTTAGGAGGTTGTATTGCCATATGGGGGGGGGGGGGCCTACAGGTCACTTATCCCGGAGTTACACTTTAACGTAGCTGTGGCTTTGATATCCAGCACTGTAACTACACAACTATGTGTCTAAATTGATTGATTGATTGATTATGACCCTTTCCAGCAACAACGTTATATGAGCCACCCAAAGCCGTTGATGTACCAGTTAGAGCCACTGGAATATAGTCGTCATCAGCCAGTGTTAGAACCCCTGACCTTGCGACCACAGTTCCAACGCTCTATCCACTGAGCTAACCGGTCAGACTCATCGTCGCGGCAGGCTGGCATCAAACGTGGGCAATAATAAGTTAACTTTCAACTCTGTATCTCAAACTGTTAATACTTTTATACTAGGGGAGACTATAACTTTAATAATACTGAGTAGATCTGTAACCGTAATGTGTAGATATATCTCATGGAAGCAACACCTAATGCGTATGTAATACAATACTACCTGTAACTTTAATACTATTAATTATGTAACTACTCCCAACTGTACTCAACCTAAATATGTGCAACTTATTTGTAGAGACAGCAATCTACAAGTAACTATATTAATACCCTATGTATACTAACTTATGTATACTAACTTATGTATACTAACTTATGTATGCCACCTACATTAATACTTACTGAAAATTGATTATCAAAGAGACTTGGCACAAAAGTAGATCATCTAGTCTACGGTTTGACGGAACCGGATTGATTGGTTGGGTTTTTCTGAATACGGCACCAGAACGAGAACACAACATGTCCTATTTTTAAAGGCTTCAAAACGATCCGACCGCGAAGACACAATTAATAGAGTCATGAGTTGCACAGTATTATACAGCCAGTCACTTTCATATAAAGTTAAAGAGACTGAAATAATTATACGGTCATTATCAACACGGTATCTAACCGCCAACCTTATGATCGCCAGTCTGATGCTCCAGTTACTGGGCTGATCCTGAAATCTGGATCGCACCACTGAAGGGTGGGTGCTCAAGACAGGGATGGAGAGAGATGATACCTTAACGGCACATCAGCATCGAGGCTATATTAGTGCCAGATCTGTAGGGTTAATTATATTCATGTCCCG
>JAODAI010089993.1:0-11647 GCA_027575025.1 Scotoplanes globosa | reverse complement strand
AATGAAAGGTTTATAATGATAGACTATTACAATACATAAATAGTATACCCTTACCTTTACGTACAATTAACACCAATTCGACCTTCCGATTGAGCTATATTGAACTTAATTATACACTAGTACCTTTTAAACATAGATTTACGGAACATGCATTGACACGCTTTGTAATGCTTAATTTTTAATAAACTACTTGATTAATACTAATTATTATGACAAATGGCTATTGTCAATTTTGTGATTAAGTCATTCTTACGACATATTTAGTTTTATTTGGTTATTATTATTGATGTTTTTTTGGTTTACCTTTCTATTTACATTATGCTAGTAATGTTGTTTTACTATTATATTTAGCTTATGCTAGTACTGTTGTTTTCTTAGTAGCGTACCGTAAATTATTATTATTATTATTATATTAAGTTTATGTGACATGTTTATTTTACATAGTTAGCGAGACAATATATATTTCTGGTCATTACTTTGTGTATCGCGTTAGTTTCATTTGTGTGAAATTTCGCTTTTAATGTTATTATTATTTTATTAAATTTTGTTAATTATTTTTTTATATGTATTAAATATATAATTATTATTTTATTGTTTATTTATCACGGATTTGAATCCAGGCGATTGTTATGGTTATGTTAGCATTTGGTCTTGAGACAGGCATATTGATTAATTCCACTTGTGTTTAATTGGGTACTTGAATCTATGTTAATCTATGTTAATTGTTGTAGTAGTTGCTGATTCCTGTGTGGGTGACGAATTTAGCAACGACTGAGGTAATAATTGTGATAATCCTAGATATTTGGCTAGATAGATAGATCACGTTAAGCAATGTATATTAGTAATCATATAGTAGTAAATTTAAAGTCAATTTTGGATATTTTGAATTTGATAAAGTCGTTCGTATGGGAAAACCGTGATTGCTCTCGGATAAAAAATACACAATAATAGACCCGATCCGCGATTGGAACCCTGGATCTCCCAATTGCTGAGCTTCATAGACTCTTCACAGATATTTAATGATCATCTACGAATTCAAACACATCTTTCCCGAAATGTAAACTTTGTTTTTCATTTGTGTTATACGCTAATATGTTTCCGGTTAGTGGCTAATTAATATTTGATTTGTTTATGTTTAGCAAGATTTTCACTTTGTCGTTGCTGTATATCGGTTTATATTCTCATAGAATTGTTATATCTATTTAATTTCTTTACCGGTTTACTGTTATTTATATATTTGTCTCTATACTTTCTTCGTTTAAATTACTCTTTTTAAATTACTCTTCGTTTAAATTACTCTATTATTTATGTTTTATTTTAAAACTTACTTTTTTATAATTTCGAAAGTATTATTTTTAAAAATATTTTTCAAATATGACATCGTGGGAGGTATTCGGGCCTCAATTTGATTGGATAACTTCTTTAATTTAGTGTAATTTTGTTTATTTTAAGAAAATGGGGATTCATTATAATAGTAACTTAGTAAATAGTGTGTCATATAATCTACTGACCGTATTTAATGATACACCAAACAGTATAATATTTTACATAGGTTACATAAGTATACGTATCAACCCTTATTATACTTTAAATTAGCTTGGATATGTGTATTTACATGTTAATCTGCATGTTATACACAGCATACCCTATTATGCATATAGGTAAATACACATATAGGATATGCAATACTGGAATGTACATGGGATGCCTTATAATATACATTACAAATTATTACACCACCATACCATCCCCTAAAATCCATCACTACGGTCGAATAGTTGACGTCATCGGTTCACAACCGACTTGTTTTCAATTTTATTTATTAACTGATATTTATACAGGGTAGCTCGTTCAGTAGAAGCTGGTAAAGCTAAGTACAAGCTATGGTAGATAAACTAACCGAGTTGCCAGAGTATTCCACGGAGTCAACACAGTTAAACACATCTGATTATGTTTCTCATACTGAGGATACTTGTTGGTTGGTTCTGTTTAACGGCTCATTTCTAACCTTCCAGTTTAATAGCGCCGTCCTCGGAATTTGTTCCTAGTCGAGGATCACTGGATTGTTGACCATGCTCCAATCCCATACGCTGAACATCAAGCGAGAAGGCAACATGTACCATTTTTAAAGTATTCGGTATGACCCGACCTCCAAGGGTCTCGAACCCTCGCGGGCACATAACCACTATCTTGGTCTCCCGGCTTGCAAGCGGATGCTCTAACCAATTGCGCCACGCTAGCCTGAGGATATGCTGACTTATATACACCTACTCCTACCTGTTTTCATACGACCTATCATCAACATCATTTACAAGCAGTGGCCTCGGTATTACTTTTGTGTCCAGACTCCATGGTTGAATAAGGATACAATGTATATCGCGATAACCATCAAGTATATATGTTATAATAAAGAAACGCTTTCTTTAACATAACAGATCTCTCATATGTGCAAGTTATTGTTGTTTGGAAAACATTCGCCTAATTGTCAAGTGAAAATGCCTCTCTTTTATCATATCTGAATAGACGACGCTACAAGTAAAGTAACGTAAATAGAAGGGCCTATCCTTTTAATCAATGCATATTTTACACGAACAAACGAAAAACTATCGATTTAGCTGTTATTGTTATTCTTCGAGAAGTACCGTCACCAAAGTATAGCCTGAAACAATGATGATAACTTGAAATAAACAGACACACTCATGAAGTGATACAGACACGCACTGCCTAATATGTCTTATAAATTAATCATGTTACAATAATCGTAACGTTAATGCAGTATTAGTAGTGATATAGATAACACACTAAACTATTCATCAAAAAGAGTGTTACACTATTAGAACATATTCCATTGAACGACTATAACGAATGTGAAGGACGACTAATTTAGGAAGTTCACTGCCATTGTATATACGAGACGGATGTAGTCAACTGATATACGGTATATGTTATAAATATTGCGTCATACACCTAAATACATACCTCAAAATAGTAGCATATTGTAAATATATCCTGACCTGCCTGAAACACATATTTTAAAGAAATGTTTAACCAGCACTTTACAATAATAAACATGATATAAATAGACCTATGGCATTTCTAAATATCGCAAAACCTAAACGTTGCTCAAATGACTGCATGATGATAGCAACATAATAGGTAAGACGTCTAAAGAAGGAAATTACGTGCAATCATCGAAATATTTCTTCAAAATACGAAAATATCATAAATATGTGTCTTGTACATTGAGATATTATACCTTTTCAAATATTTAATCCAACCTAGTATTACTAGGGCATTGCGGAATCGTCATTAAAAGTCTTAACATATCGTAAAATACTTCCTTTTGTTAGGAATATACTAAGCGAAACGTCCTTACGTGGCTCGAACTGTCAACCATAGGATCGCGAATCCAGAGCAATTCCACTAGACCACGGCGGCTACTGTATAACTAAGTAATTGGCCTATATGGTTAATAGTGTAACCATGGATCGGGTAAACATACAAGCCAAACGATATGCAGATGACCAATTAAGTTAGAGCCACAACTACAGTTAGGGTATCTAGGAATAATGTATTGACAAGGCTTGATTGATTGATTAGGTTTCCTGGCACTTTTAACTGATGTTATACGAGCCACCCGTGGCACCTGAAACCTTTGATATATATAGGTCTACCAGTTAAAGCCACTGGAATGTATAGTCTTCCTCTCTGCATATTCGAACTCATGACCTTGCGGTCACAAGTACGTCGAACATTCGGTTCTGGATTGTTTATTGGGGGAGGCTAATTCGGCCGTCTGGTGGTAAAACGGTCTAACTGCAAATTTGCTCTTTCGAGAAAACTGGTTTAAAGTTTGATTTGACGATGTTTTCTTATTCGAAGGTCAAAATTAAAATTTCAAACACTCAAACATAGATATCTTTGAAAGGAATGAAATTATCTCGCTTTTGAAACATATTTGGGGGATTAAACTAGGTAAAACGGTATATCTGTAAAGATAGACCGTTTTACCATAAAAAACATTCATATGCAAAATGGTCTAACTTAAAATTAGTCCGTTTTACCATAACATCGACATGGGAATAAATGGTATAACTTTACCTTATAAATTGAACAAACATCGTGTAGATAGACCGTTTATGATTATAACCATCTCAAAACTGTGAGAGCTGTGAAATTATGATTATCACCATTCGAAAGAGCGCCCCGAAATAGTAGACATGTATCTCTAACTCAAACAGCGCAAAAATGCAGTTAGACCGTTTTACCATAAGACAGCTGAATTGATGCGAGAGTACACTCTAAAAACGAACTGTTCAAATATGTACTAAAACGGTTTGAATCGATTTTCAGGTTCAAATAAATTAAAGGTAAATCTTGTTCAAATATACATGTTATTCTACTGGCGTCGCGTTATATGTTCATTGTGTTACAGGAATATGAGAATAGTACTTTTAAATAATACAGTTTAAAAATATGTAAAACTGTAGTTTACACGAACATAATTTCATTGAGCCCATTAATTCTAGCAACATTATAGTGCTTGAAAACGTGTACGTGAATCAGCTTACACATAATTTTTAGAGTATTTATTATTTTGTTATTTCAGTATTTCATGTCAGAGTAACTGTCTTAGCCATTGGCTAATTTTTCAGAAGGCCATGTGAAGCTATGAACGGACGAGGGGTAGAGGGGAAAACCAGAGTAACCGGAGTAAATCCTATAGTTGTAGACATGTACATCCCATCTGCACGTCCGATCGGGGATCGATCCCCGGCCGCAGTGGTGTAAGAGCGTAGCGCTTATTACTACGCCAGAGCCAAGAACGTAGCCAGCTTTTTGTTGAGGCGGGGCAAAGTCAAACCTTTGTCCCCATTGTATGGCCTAAGCGGAGCGGTGATTTGTTTGGCGCGGAGAGTACCGAAAAAAAAGGTAATTCAAATGCGCTTAGATGCAAAATGGTGCTATCTTTTTAACATATTTAGCTACATAATTCAAAGTGGCAAAGTACCATCTTCTAAATCAAAGTTGACTACTAATAATATGCACGTAGGACCAAAATATAAACGTGTATGAAGTAAGACTTATCGGACAGGAAATATTGCAAACTGTGAAGGTAGCACTCGTCGGGGAAGATACCTCTGTTGAGGAAGCTGTTTCCATCATCTGAGAGATCATGGTACCACCCTTCCCCCACCTCGCCGGAATGTTATGTGCAACAGTGTGAACTATTATTGACGTGTGTACGACATTTTTTTGTTTATTAAGGGGGGAGGTAAAGTGGTTGAAATCCTTATATTTTTTACATTTGAAGAACGTGAGATTAATGTATTATTGAATAGACCTACGTCTTTACTATATGTTGCAGGAAAAAATCAAAAAAGGTATCAGGAAGCATATTCAAATTCATTCTTAAAATAGCATGTCCAAACCTGCAGTGCATCATTCAAACTGGAAGTTGGCTTTTAAACCCCCAAAATAGCACCAAACACCAATGCAAATTACTAATTATATATATTAAGCATAGTAAATGGGTAAATCACTTAATTTCTTTGTGATATTTAAAAAAATAAGTGAAATTAGTAAGTGAAAACGAATAAAAATAGCTAAATTAAGGAAAAAAATAGACCCAGAAGTATTGATAATCAAGGTTAGGGTTAGGCCACATACCATATATTTTGTGACTAATTGTGTGAATTCAAGGTTTTTACTGTAAAGTATGTACATACATAATCATGTATCGGCTTATAATACCTTCATAATACAATACAAATATTTGATTTGACTCAGTCTAAAAATATGGCCTAAGCTAGTGTGGTACTAGTGTTAGGCTATTGGCTAGGTTCTGTGTTGTAGGTATGGACATAATTTCCCGCAGTCATTCCCAGTTATTAAAGGGAGAATTAATATTATAAAAGTCATATTAGGGCACAAACTTCATTTATAAACACAATGTCGACAACTTCAATGTGATTAAATGGAAATGATAGCAATTGTCTTCACTTTATATTTGAAAATCTACTGCTAACTTTGAATGCATTTTCTCAATATCATGATCACATAGTGGTGGTGCGGGGACAGACAAAACCCAACAATGAAATTAGGTATCAACGTAAAATTTGCAGGAGTTGTTCTACATGACAGTCACTACAGATTAATGTAGAGTCTTTTCAATATCTGTCTTAGTTTTCGATATAGAAGCACAACTTACACGATTGGACGGCCACTGGTTACCATGGCAACCAATCAAAAATCCGGCCTCTTTAATCTGTGCGGAATGATCTCATACACAACTCACCCAAATATGAGACATGTATGTTAAATATATCTGGAGTTACTTTCGTCCCCGTGTTTATCCAATCAGAGGCCCTAGTCGTTTACTGTAGCAACTACGAAAACAAACATTTGTTTTACGTTCCTTGAAACTTATACTATATAGTAGAATAAAAAAACGCTTGAACCATGCACAATGATGTGATATTTGCGTTAAAAAATACACAAAAAAAACATTTTATGTCAATATTATGTACATGTACTATATGAGGAAGCTTGAAAGAAAATTATACTTATATAATAAGTTCACTACATGTGGCTTCCCAATTAACACCCTTCGGAGGTAAATTTATTGATTTGTTGAAAACAAAGTATTAACCTATCCTGGAAATCAATTGATTTGTATTATTTTGTTACAGATAAGTTACCAAACTTCGAATATCGGACAGTTACTAAGAAAGACACAACTTCTCCCATGTTTGAGCAGTCATTTAAAGCCCGCCTAAAATATCCAGACGTGACTGCGTACCAGTTGAGATGCATTGTGTGCAATTACAACAAACTTTTTGATTTTGACGCAATTGGTGAATCGACAATATCCCTCGAAGACGTCAATGAAAACCACTATCAACGAATTACCATCCCACTGTCTCCCACTGCCCCCGTAAGTATTATTTATAATTATGATATTATTATATTTGGGATCTGGTCGTTCGAGATATGCTTTCTCAGACCTCCTCCTCTCTGTTAATCGATTGTTAAAGCATTATGTAACTGTATTTTCCATTGCCTTAGGTGTGACGATGATAACTTATGATGAATTGTGTTACATGTTGAATGAAAACTCAGTGTTGTGGCGATGGAAAGCATATTCCGCGAATGTAAAAAAATGCAATGAGAACATGCTTCAGTTACTGCACGGTCAGAAGATGCGACGTGGACTAATACACGTTAGAGTATTGCCAACAAGTTTGCGCGAGTATTGTTTGTCAATTCCCATAATTATTCTGGTTCAGCACTATAATCTCTATCTCGTGAATCCTTAAAAAGGGGTGAGGAAGAAAGTACGAACTGACAGCCGCATCATTGGCCAAATCCCTCCACCTCCTCTATATGTAGCCATGACCCTCTAATCGCCACCTCCACCAGCCCCCCTACAATCCCTCTCAACACAGTCCTTCTATTTCAGACGAGGTCTCATCCTACCTCTTCTACCAACCTCCACATGTGACATCGCCATTATCAGGAGTCGTCATTCATCCATACAAACAACACCTGATGCAGCCCCTTATTAGCCTCTATGTGAGACTCATAGTCATCCCAATATCCTCCTGTATATCCTCCAACCTCCGACTATCCACCCGCTTAACTCCCGCAATCTTTCTCATGCAATCATTTTCGCATATTTGAAGTCGCTGTTATTGAGCCCCTGACAGGGCTACTGTCCCAAGCCTGTAAATACAAGCAAGGATAACGCATGTATTCAATACCGTCCCTTTCAATTTCTTAGAAATATGTTTATCTGACATAAGCCCCTCCACATTTATCCAGGCCAGTGCTCCCGACTGGATCCTTTTACGCACCTCCCCATCAGGCCGCCCACCCCCAGAAATCATTCCCCCAGATACGAAAATACTATCCCTCTGCTTAATACATTTGTCAGCAAGGGCTATACTCCTATCGTTGCATGCCTACTGATAAAACCTCTGACCTAACCAGATTCATATGGAACCCATGCCTCTCAAATAAAACCTTCTATTCTACCAACACATTTGGCCATTCCTGCTTACTATCCATAACTATTGCTATAGTCTTCAGCATATAACAGCTTTTTCAGTACATTCTTTGTACTGATTTTCCTGCTAATCACTTCCAATACTTTAATGAAAGTAAATGGACTGAGGGAACTACCCTGCCTAAGCCCAATATTAACCCCAAACTCTTCTGACATAACTGAACAAACCAGAAACCTACCCCTTGTACCTCCATAAAGGCCCTCCACCATCCTAACCTCTGATTCAGGTACACCCATCCACATTAACATAGGCATAACTAATTTCCTTGGAACCGTATCATAGGCCTTCTCCAAATCTATAAAATGCAATACCATTTTCTCTTTCACCTCCAATCTCTTTTCCGCCAGCTGTGACAATAGCCCATCATTTGTCCCTCTTCCCTTGCGAAAGCCCAGTTGTTCCTCTCCGATCTCCGTCTCAACAACTGGTTCATGGCCTCTTCTAATTTCTTGCAGACCTCCCTCTTCTCACCCACCTCTATACATCCTTCGTCCATCACATTTGGCTTTTCTTCCACAAACCCCCCTTCTTGCAAGAGGTCCGTCTGCAAATTTTCGCTGCCCCACCCACAAAAGCAAGCTTTAATAGCTCCCACTCAGTCAATAATGTGATATCATAATGACATCACAGTAATGTCATGCGAACATCACGGTGATGTCATAATGAAATCACACAGTGATGTCACGGTGATACCACATGACATATCATGATATAACTGTGCACTCATATGTAACTCACACTGTAATATGATATCGCAGTGAGCTCCCAGTTATATCACGTGATGTCACTGTGACATCATTGTGTGATTTCAATTTGACGTCACCGTGATGTTCACATTTTATATCACATTGACATCATGGTGAGGTCACATGAGTTCAGTTCTTGACTGGGATGCACTCTTTCTCAAACCCACCTACCTGCTCATATATGTCAGCAAAGCTCCGCACCACCCTATCATTATACACTTATGCCACCTGCCCCTTACATAACCACCATTTAATCACTTTTGGCCCACTTCCCTCACCACATTGTGCTCTATGCAGCGTGGTAACATGCTCCCGGCTAAAATCTTACAGTTTTTAACTTTCCACAATTTCCCCTTCCTAACTACCAGTAAGTCCACCTCCATTTTGTTCAACCCAATCCTATACGATATTTTGTGACTGGTTCTCCTTTTGAAGAAAGAACTTGCCACCGCCATGTCATTGCGGAGGCATAATACCAACTCGTTGCCCTCCCTGTTCCTCGTACCCCATCCTACCGGACGCGGTAGCCAAATCGCGATCGTCAGTTAATATCACCATAAAGGTGTGGCCACAATAGCGCTGGCCTGGCTGACCTATGTACGGTTTTATGTTGGAGTTTTCCTTCTCCTAGTCCGGAGTGATGATGGTTATATTCCAGTGGCTCTAACTGATATATCAAAGGCTTTTGGTGGCTCATATAACCACTGCGTTGACAAGGGCCAGGAAACCTATTCATTCATTCATTGGGCCACCACTCAAGGCTAACAACACCCATCCACGGAGGCAAATAGCCATACAGCGTTGCACAGACGCTATGTGCGGTGTTACATCAGAGTTCTCCTTCTCTTAGACAGACTGACGACCAAGGCTAAGGAATCCCATCCACTATAATTATATGAAATACAAATATGCATTGATTTGTATATGTTGGTCATATGGGATTCTAGTAATGATACCAGTAATATGTTTGCATCAAGTAAAATAGTGTATATTGGCTGAAACTTCAATTAATCCGAGTGGTAATATAATCGTAGTAATACTTGTAATACCTATGTGGTACATAGACATAGTGCCATGCTAAAATATTAAGATATTCTAAAAAGTCATTTATTGCCTTTAAAGGGTCTGCATGACGCCCATAATACATTGGATGTTGATATGCTTAGTAAGAATGTCATGTTGATGTCTTAACTGTAACTTAACCACATTATCTCTCCACCTCTAGAATTCGTAACGAGGAGTGGGGAAGAAAATACTATCTGACATATACATCATTGGCCCAAACTCCCCACCTCCCTCTATATATCCGCTTAACCCCCAGCAATCTTTCTAATCTGATTATTTTCCCATACTTGGTGGAGTCGCTAATGATGAGGCACTGACAAAGCTACGATCCCAATCCCGTAAATGCATGCTGTGATAACACATATACACTGTAAAAACAAAATGGTCAAATTTGACCAAGTCTTGGTGAACCATGCACCGAACCAAATTTGGTCAATCTTTGTGAGCAATTTCCTATTGCAATGTTGACAATATTTGGTCTGGTGCATAGTTAACCGTTACCTGCATCCCCAATGGTCAAATTTCATAAATAATGGGTTAACTATTGTCAAAATTACGCTGCCTAAGCCAATATTAACCTCAGACCCTTCTTACATCCCGAGTCAATCAGAATCCTATCCCTTGTACACCATCTCAACCCCTGATTCAGGGACACCCATTTATGCCATAATCCTTTTCACCTCCAATCATTATTATACACCAGCAGCCTAAGTGAAAACAGCCCATCGCTCCCCCCACGAAAGCCCTGATACCTCCCAGGTCTGGGTTTCAAATCTAACCCTACTTCTTCTATCCAATTTTTTTTCTCAAAACTTTAAAAACCTATCCCAACAGTGTGATACCGCGGTACTTTCCAGGGTCATGAACATCACTTTTTTGCTTCCAATAGTTGCATGCAGGCCCGTCCGCCAGTCCCTTTGGGATACTCCTCTCCCTCAAGCACACATTGAACAGTCTTCTTAACCACTTCACTCCTACAGTATCTGTAAAAATAAACACATCCATCCTCGTTTCGTCCAACCCTGCAACCTTATACCTCTGCATCCGTCTCAGAGCCCAATCTACTTATAAGTCCGATAATTCAACGACCCCAATCTTACTTTTCACTGGACTGGGTAAATCCAGATCAACACCTTCTCTCTGATTATACGGATCCCCGAAGTAGTATCCCATACAGTAATTACCACATCCTTGTCAGTGACCAACCTCCCATCCGGATATTTAACCGTCCTGCCTACCTTAACATACACACTCACTTCCTTCCTGTCACTAGCCTTCTTAAAGATAAGTTTCTTGCTCCCATCATTATACAGCTGCTCATGAATGCTATCTTCCATACCACATCTTGGGTTTTCTACTGCCCTCCTAGCTGCCATCTTTATCTTCACATAAATATGAGGTAAGGCTAACTCGGGTTGTATCCAACTATCCCTGGCCTCTTCTAATTTATTCCAAACATCCATATTCCCACCAACCGTCCTTTCTGCATCATACGTCCAACACAGCTGGCTTTTCTCCCACGACCCGCCCCCACACCATAGGTGTTCATAGTTATAATGGTACACCATGGGGATTATACATTTAAAAAATATCATTTTCTGTACAGATGACATAATCATTATATTTTTGCATTTATGATATAATTGTTGTTCCTCATAATAGCAATCGAAAGGAGATGTACTCGTATCATTGGCATATTTACCCATTTCAAAAAGATTGTTGGTCACTGTTTTGCAAGCACGTGGTCTTTCTGTTCCAAAATCAACA
>JAODAI010089992.1:0-17547 GCA_027575025.1 Scotoplanes globosa | reverse complement strand
TCAGGTGGATGGGCATATATATATAACATATTATAACAAATCATTCCACATATTGTAAACACAAACACTATCTAGGAAGCAAGACGGACCCGTGGGTATGCTGCGGTGGAATAAAGACTGAAAAAAGATATACCCTGTTGTTTAAAAACTAATTATTTCCTACGTTAATGGGTCTTTTGGACGGATATGAAGTTGTTTAACATCTGTCACTCCCCTAACGGGGCTTAGACGATGCCGTACTAAGTAAAATGCAGCATTGTATGACCAGATTCCCTTCCTGACGTCAACCAATGACCCTTTTGGGGCTCGAATTATCAACCATAGGATCGTGAATTCAGAGCAATCCCACTGGGCCACTAACATGTATGTATTTGCCTGATTTACATATTTTTTATGAAATATATTATTTTGTAATATTAGCCGCAAAATGTGTATGCATTGAAAATATTACAACCAATGTGTTTTTATACAAATATACTGAAGTTAGATTGTGCTATATGTTAAAACGTAATTAATATTAATTGAATGAACACTATTTATATGTATTTATATAAGTGCACCAAAACACAGTCTTCGTAAATTGCACGAGTTCAAGCACTGATATTACGTTATAAATAACGGGCTCAATGGAAGTCTGTACATGTGCGCTACTGCTTTACGTAATTTCCAACTGTATTATATAAACAACTATTCCAATATTAATAATATAATGAAAATAAAGTGAATCGGGCAACATGTACATGTGAAACGACTGATTTTCTGTCTATGTATTTGAACCGGACAACCTGTTCAACTTTAACCGATTCGGTTGTGTGTCCTCGGAACCTCATTTCGATTCAACTTTTTAACCGTTTGGTTCATTTTTGAACAGTTTGTTTTTAGAGTGTATGGTGGCGCATGGTGGTGACGATTTGTAGTTATAACGAAGTTGACATATAGTTTGTCATACATACGTTTTATTTTATTTATTATAGTTTGTCATACATTTTAAATTTGAGTGGACATTTTTTTATATTTTGTCATACATTTTAAATTTGATTGGACATTTGATGTACCAAAATATGCCACTATTTGTAAAAAATGAAGGAGTTAAGATTGTGAGATTGGTCTAAAAACGAAATAATGAACTTATTTAAATCTACTAAATAGCATCGCCACTATTTATAGTAACAAATGATGTGGGTTGTGTTGGAAATATGAGTATATTAGGAATATATAATTATAAGTATATATATTTAAAAAAAATAGTTCATTCTTTGACAGATGATAATTAAAAAAGAAAGCATGTCATTTTTAAATCCGACATGGCCGCCATTTTGGTTTGATGCAAATAGAGTGTAAATGTGAATATAATTTTACTAAACCTTAACACCATTGCATTTATATCTGAATGTTATATAATTTATGCATAAGTTATGCAAATGTCTGTTTTTTTTAAATAACTATAAAAAACACAGTTTGTAACTGGAACAATTTTACCAGGTTATTCTACAAACCATACCGATTCCAAATATATCAAATTGTCTTTGTTCCTAATTATTTTGGATAATTGCATATACAATTTAAAATGTTCATGTATTGCCATAACTGAGACATGGCTTAAAGATGTTGTTAGTATTATATGTAATTCATTATTCATTTGTTCACAAGGAGAGAGAAAATCGCTGTGGTAGAAGTGTCTGTATTTTTGGGAGAAATTATATTGAATTTGTAATTAAAAATGACCTAAGTATCTATATTGATATCAGTGCAGAATCTATATTCATAGAAGCAACAAATATAAAATCGAAAACTAATATTATTGGATGTATTTATAAATCACCAGAAAGTAGTTCCCATGTATTTAATGAAAATTTAGGTTACTACCTAGAATTGCTACCTAATGAAAATAAAACATATTATTTTGCAGGGGACTTTAATATAGACCTGCTTAAGCTTGGTGATATGGTTTGTGTTTATGATTGTATTAATACATTGTCATACTATGGGTTGCATCCTACAATCAATAAAGCTACTAGAGTTACCCAATATAGTGCTTCATTAATTGATCATATTTTCACTAATAACACTTTTCACTATATTACAAGTGGTATATTAGTATATATCTACTATTTATGATCATTATCCAATTTTCCTAATTTCTAGCAATAATTATGCAAATCCTCAGAATCATAATCTTTATAAACACAATACAAGTGCCAATAATATTTCGTCATTATAACATGAATTGTTGTCTGTAAACTGGGATAGTGTATATTCCACAAATGATGTTCAATTATCATATAACAATTTTATCCACATAATTATGTTTTTTTTTGCCGTTGCTGTCCATTTACCAAGACGTCTAGACGCTATGTATGATAAATAACAAATATCCTTGGATTACACCTGCAATTGTTAAATAAATTAAACATAAGAACAAGCTATACGTTAAATACAGAGAAAATTATTATATAAATCGCAAACGAGTGTATAGTAAATACAGAAACATTCTCTCAACTGTTAAGAAAATGCATTATAAACATCTTATTGGAAGTAATAAAGGTGACACTTCTAAATTGTAGAAGGTTATTAATAATATTATTGGTAAAAATGTTAGTGTTAATTGTAACAAAGACTTTATGTGAAATTACCAACCTACTAGTAACGCTAACGAGGTGACCGACGGCTTTATTGACTATTTATCGTCCATTGCGAATACTTTGACTCATAAGCTTCCTGTAAGCCATAGCAATCTTCTTTATGGCATTAATAATGATATACAACAGTCATTCAGTATGATTCCAACGTACACCGAAGAGGTAAAAGGCTATATTATTAAACTTAAGAGTGGCAAAAGTCCAGGTTATGATAACATTACCAATAATGTTCTTAAGCATATAAATGACTTGATTACAGGTCCGCTTGCTCATATTATTAATTGTTCATTTACCAGTGGAATTTTTCCTTCATAGTTAAAAGTTGCAAAAATGATTTCTATTTTTAAATCTGGAGATCGTAAATTGTTTTCTAATTATAGACCCGTCTCCCTTTTAACTACTTTTTCCAAAATTGTAGAAAGACTTGTCTATGATAGATTAATTAAATTTATTGACAAACATAATATTTTAAATGAACATCAATATGGTTTGCCGAAAAAAAATATTATACTCACTTGCAGCTATCGACTTAATTGATACTATTTAATGTGGTTTGGATAATAAGATGTCTACCGTTGGTATTTGTATTGATCTGTCAAAGGCTTTCGACACTATTGATCATTCCATTTTATTAAAGAATATTCTTGCTATGGAGTACGTGGAATTGCATATAACTGGTTTCAAAGTTATCTAAGTAATCGAACAAACTATGTATATTATAACGGAGTTACATCTGTGCAGTCAATTTGTAATGTTGGTGTTCACCAGGGTTTACTTTTAGGTCGAATTATTTTTCTTATATACATTAATACTATTTCCCATTCTTATAAGGGCGATTTTGTTTTATTTGCTGATGACACCACGATTTTATTTCAAAAAGATAATATTAATGATGCAAGTTTAGAAGCCGAAACAGAGTTTACTCATATTATTAACTGGCTTAATGCCAAAAAGTTATCTCTGAATGTTTAAAAAACCCAACATTCTCATATTCGACAATAAATTGAAAGATACTATCAACATTACCATCAGCATTGGTGGTAATATTGTATTAACCACGGCAACTACTAAGTTTATTGGTACTAAAATAGATTGTAACCTAAATTGGAAAAATAATATTTCATATATTATTTGTAGTAAAATTTCCGACACAAATGGAATTATTTATAGATGTTCTTCCGAAAGATACAATATTAACTCTATACAATACCCTAATACTTCCACACCTCAATTATTATCTTCTTGTTTGAGAAAGTGCAAATAATTCATTGTTACATAAATTATATACTCTTCAAAAACATGCAGTTCGCAACATTTGTAATACGCCGTATATTGCTCACTCGGGACCACTTTTCAAAAGTCTGATCAAATTTAATAATGGTAATCTTCCTCCTATTTATAACTTTTATTTTCAATATATATATATATGATGCATCATTACAACACTAGATCAATGTATTACCTACATATTCCATATTCGAGGACAAAACTCAGACTGTCCCAGATTCGTTCAAGTGGTGCTACTCTCTTGGAATTCACTCCCATTTATTCACTCCCATATTACTGATTAAATATGATTTAAGTACTTTTAAAAATAGGTTGAGAAATCAATTGATGTCGACTTTATAATTTTCATATATAATTATATGCATCTTTAGATAAATTATCCAATTACTATTAAAATGTTGTGGCTTTCATTATGTAATTTGTATTATATTATTAATTAGCACATTACTAATTATTTTATTTATTTATTTTCCTTTATTCATTGCAAGGGGTTAGACTCGAAAAGCTTTGCTTATTCTGACTCCGCTACCCATCATGTACATATATATATCCTGATTATTGCATGTCATTTATTATGTATATAAATTGGTTTATTTTAATAATCATGAACATGTAAAATGTAAATTATTGATGAAGGTAGAAATAAACTTGAACTTGAAATACTCCGATACTTTCATGGTTTAACGTTGGAATACTATTGCATACATGCAAGTCACTGGATATTCCCCTCTTCACAAACACGTTAAGCAACTCTGTGTATACATCAGAACAACATTAATTGTAGATCGCGGGTTGAATACTTGATTTTTTTTATATTTACAGTCCCCCTCACATGTACCTTACACATTTACCAAACTTTGAATTTAATTACATAACACATGATTCGATGATTCTACGCGTGAAAGTTGTAAATTGGTGAGAATTGCAGCGAATAAGGAGAAATTAAAGGGAAATGACGGACAATAGATAAAATTCACAGACAATAAATAAAGTTCACGTTTTAAGTATACAAAAATAAATGTCAACTATTTCAAACTGGCACAACAATGATTCAAACTGTTTCAGATGATTATACAGGTGAGCTACCCGTATAATAAGGTGGAAATAAGTAAATAATAAAGTAAATTGAAAATAAAAGAACAATGTTTACATATCAACATAGTTTATAAGTTATACTAAGTTGACAAACGTATGCCTTACATATTTCAGATACGTTTCCGGTGAAATAAATACATGAATAAATAAGGGGCACATATGGCGGTATTACAAATTATTTTTTTATGACGATTTTCAGGTGAAATACATATACAGGGGAAGTAAGATGTTGATATCAACTCATGCTATTACACATTCATGAAATTGACTTAAATCAATTATGCAAATGACTCATATAACCACGCAACCCCCACACACCAACACAAAAGAGAATAAGAGAGAAACAAAAAAGGGGGTGAGGGACAAGGGTGATCCCAGTGGTCAACCCTTGTTCCTCAACCCCATCCACAGTGAAGTAAACCAGAATATGTACCTATGCGCTACGCGCTGTATGGACTTTGGAAAATAACGATATCTGATGTTCCTTGTCATATAGGGTATTATGTCGGCATTATTAATTTTGAGATATGGGGAATATTTCTCCAAAATATATCACAAGTCCAATGGAATATGACCAAATCCAGTACATGATTAAGTACCATAGATAATTGGTATGTTCTTGATTTGGGTATGAACATAAAGTTAATGTCTCTTCTGTCATTTATATCAGCATGACCAAATGTCGACATAATCCTAGATCTGCCATGATACATAACAGAGATAGGCTGTATATTCAACTGCAATTTACAACAAGCTTCAATAAGTGTTAGCATACGTCACTATAGATTTGTTCTATACAGAATGACCTTGATTAACACACTTTTCGCCTTCATAAAGATACATACTCATGCATGTTTTTCCAGATCACTGTCATCAGTGTTATATGTAATTATCACAGTTGTTACCAATGTACACTTTATACTTACAGATCGGCGTAGGCATACTGTTCTGTTCGTACACTACATCGGTCTACAGTGGTGTATGCTATATATTATCCATAGTATATGTCCCTATGTATCATGATACTCGTTTTTTTCAGTAGTTGTCTTATTGTACGGGTACTCTTCTTAATTTCCATCCACAATATGACC
The DNA here is from genome assembly GCA_027575025.1 of Scotoplanes globosa. Classification (NCBI taxonomy): domain Eukaryota; kingdom Metazoa; phylum Echinodermata; class Holothuroidea; order Elasipodida; family Elpidiidae; genus Scotoplanes; species Scotoplanes globosa. The sequence continues at coordinate 11,435 of JAODAI010089992.1, read as the reverse complement.
ATGTGTATGGCCATGTGTAGGGTCATGTGTAGGGTCATGTGTCCCTAGCATCATTACTGATCCCCCAGCGGGGTATTTCCGTCCCAAGCAATATCACTATATGATTATTAGTATCGTTATTGCTCTCCCAGCGAGATAAATTTCCCCTAGCTGACTTATTGTATGGGTCCTCGTGTCGTTCTTGGACTCAAGCAAGGTAATTCGTCCTTAGTTGTATACATTTAATTATACGGGTACTAATTTCATTATTGTTATTAGGCCCCCAGCAGGGTAATTTACCCCTAACTGACTTATTGTGTGGGTACTAGTCTCATTGTTGGAATCCATCAGCAAGGTAATTTATCCCTAGATGTATAAGTTGTATTGTATGGGTTATCATCTCATTATTGATATTATGCCCCCAGCGGGGTTTTTGTCCCTATGATATGGGCACTCCTATCATTAGTATTCCCCAAGGGGGGCATTTGTTTATTGGTATTTTATTATATGGGTACTCGTACCAATGAGACGGGTGACCAGTAATACGAGTGACCAACGATATATATTCACCAACTAAAATTGTTTCATAACGGTTAACCACTGGTGAGATCCGGTATCAATGATGTATGGAACCAACCTTACGTTTTTTAAGATATACATCACTACCGAAATATCAATGAAAAGTGGACAATATCATGGGGGACTAATTCTAAAAAAATATAAATAAAATGGAACCAATGACCACTGGTACATATGACACGATGTATAAAGAGATGAGAGATAAGTTAATGTTGAAGTATTTGTGTACTTTTTCCATATGCCTACCTGTAATATTATACATTTTCAAATTTGTTATTAATGGATATTACTCTATGAACACATCAAAGTCATCACTACCACCATGACCATGCTATTAATGTATATGTACCGTGCAGTGTTTTCTATGTCAACTGGTTGGTTTGATATATATAAGTATAGTATCCCTGTTTACAGTTATGTCGAAAAGTCACTGATTATATTTCTAGTTCGGATCATAACAAATAAGTTAAAACGAGACATGATGATGTTGTCATCAATACCGTTAAGCATGGTTAGCAATACATTGTTCATCGAATAGTAAAAACATATATATTAGACACGCAATTATACCAAAGTATTATACATTACTTAAATGAGCAGTTAAACCCGCTCAATCAATAATTATATAAATACATATCAACGTTTACTAGTTCATATTTTCTTTACATTCGTATTACATATTAGTACTATCTATTTCATTGTAAACTATGAGTTTATTTCTGCAATTTAATATATATTTGACACTGTTTTTCAATATTTATTATTTGTAATGCATGCCTTACATGTACATAAATATATATTGCACATCAATGCTGGATCATTAATTTCATTATTATTTCACCACACCAAGGGTGTCGCCAGAAATGCACTTATAGAGGAGAGGGGAGACGTTCCCAATTTCGACCATAATTATAACAGTCATCTATAGCAAAAAACATCGACGGATTAAAATTTTCCCTGACAGAGACCAGAGCTCCCCGATTGTGGAGTTCGGCCCTTTTCACCACGTTAGTCAATACCCATGGTGTTGGTTTTCCCGTATTCTTCTCTATATTACACTTAGTTCACCTGGAAACTATACAACATTAAAGTTGTTGTATTGTTACTGTGGCACAAATTGACATAACAGTAGTCATATTGTTGTGTAGAAAATGGTATTTCAATATGATATTGAATTAACCCCTTATTTCCCCTTATTATCATCCTTATTTGAACATATATAATACAAAATAAATAAAATACATTTATTTTTCATTTTTTAATAACCGCTAAGCTATTTTGATATGCAAAAGATTTATTCAATTTGAATTTTGCCCTTAGTTTGCCCCTTAGTTTATCTGTACATCCCCTTATTGTGGCAATATTTTCTAATAAAATATCGTCTGTGGGGAGAAATAATTATTGTAACGTCATTTTGGAATAACTTTTAAGGCTTTATTGCCATGTAATGTTGTTATTTCCAAATATACTTTGATTAGCCCTTTATTTACCATAAGTTGTTCCCTTATTGTCCCCTATTTTTACCTCAAACATGAACTGTGGTAAATACATACATATAACACTTGGGAATACCTAATATTAAAAGTGTGTATATCCATTTAATTTTGTTGTCCCCTTATTTACCCTTACGTTCCCATTATTTTCCCTACATTTGCCAGGCTATGTAAAATATGTTTTTACCATCCGATAGTGCTTGTATCCCTAGTTCCCCCTTGTTTCCCCTCATGTTCCCCAATTATCGTTAATGTGCCACTTTCACGCATGGGATCATATAATGTATTTCAAATTATTTACCAAGGTATTATGTATTTTGTGAAGGGGATACTACGAAATTAGCTTTGAGGAGCATCCGGAACACGGTCTACTGTAATAAAATACAATTAGTTCACCTACATTGTATATAAGCCCGCAGCTATATCCCACGTCATCCTTCTCAGAGCCCAATCCACTTTTCTGAAAACTCGTCCACCACAATATAATCACTCACCATACTATGAAAATACAAATAAGCATGCCCTATCTGATTGTACAACTCCTTCAAGGAGTTTACCTATACCATAATAACCTCATTGATGGTAACCAATCCCCCATCCTTATCATACATGAATATGCATCCATTCACATATCTCATTATTTCTGTAAATTACGTCATTACCATGTTAAGGACATTTTTTCCGTCATCATTCAGCTGCTGGTAAATAATATTGCCCATATTACCTTTACGTTTTTACTGCACTCATAGCTACTTTCTGCTTCGCCTTTACATGTATCGTAATGCTAAGTTTAACAGTTCCCCCATACCTGATATAGTATAAGTTAGTTAATACCTCATTACTGCGATCCACCCTAGCTATACACCATCCGTCCTCCACATTGTCTTTTTATTCAACGATTTTACATACTAAACCGTTGTTGTTCAACACGATCATTTGGAATATTCTGCTCATCTTCTACACATTCTACCTGATCATGTATATCATCGAAGTCATGTGACACTGTAGTGACCAACAAGATACCATATATAAGTCAGCTATATAAATATTGATTTTATCAAAATTGCCCTTTCTTTTCCAGATTTCATCTATGTCAATAGCTCGATGTCACTCTGAGGAATTTATTCCAGACGTGCGATCTGATATTGACACATCCGACAAACTGTGTTAATTAGTGTGAGTATTTATATTATCACTAGGGGGTTCTTGTTACAAATGCCATGTATATTGTAATAATAATTCCTGTGCTAAGATATGTTAATTACCATAATTTTGTCATCGCAAATAAAAGTTTCATATCGCTACCATTGATAACCAAACATGCAGCGTTAAACATAGCAACACTATCAACACATAGATCAGCCAACATCCATCAGCTTATACATTTGTGATGTGTATCATGTTGTAGCTTCTATCAGTCATTAGTTGTTCTTAACTACATGACACAAATACATGGATTCATCATAGCCTGCCTACACAACAGTATGGTACGAAATCGTCGTTAGCACAATGTTTTGCATATGATATTCCGGCTGAATCATCATCAATCACGACAGTATGTCAATCTATATACTATATACCACAACTCCTTCAACATCAACCACATTGACATATGTATTTTTCATCACATGAACATATTCTACAAACACACCCCTAGCAGCTGGTATTGTATGTACATTTCCATAACCTTTTATCTGATGAGATATGTTAACGCATTCCGAAGTAACACACTGAACCTGTGCGGATTGAAGACCCAACAACACAGTTGGAGGTAAAATAGTATACATTTAGTAGAGTGGTGGAGGGTTAATTAAAATGACGTCCATTATGTCTCTAAATCACCATATCATTGTAATATTCTTGATCTGCTCCTTATATAACCACAATGTATTAATATTTTCCTCGCCGTATTCCCTTCTATAAATGTTGTACGTAAACAAATTATTTTTCGATCATATCCCTAAATCACCATATCATTATAATATGTATTGATCTGATCCTTATATAACTACCATGTATTCATGTTGTATACACTTCCCTTGCCCTATTCCCTTCTTTAAATGTTGTACATAAAGTAATTGATTGTACTTTAGAAAAGAGTTATTCGTCATATTAGTCTTTCAAATGATCGAGACCATACCAGTGACCATTTCCGATCGCTCCGTATACTTCAATGCGATGACCTAATAAATGTACATGTTGCCACGTTTACATATCTTACAATAACTAATCTTACTACAAAAGTATTTCGCAGCTTCTTTCATTTTGCAACTGACATACAACAGTACAATACTAGACACGCAATTGAGTTCCAGGTTCAAGTTTAATAGGATTTTTTGGTAAAACAATAGCTTACGTTTAAAAGAACATTACGTAATAATTATCTTTATCAATATTAACTTACATTATACATTGATATGTTAATCTGTTAACTGATATGTTAAATGTTTTATTAATATTGTATTTCATATTTTGTTATAGCTCGTGCATGGGGAGTGATTTACTTATTAAGCCTTCGCGGGTTTAAGTTGCGTAACAAAATACTCCCAGGCAATAACCATACACTGTCAAAATAGATAGCCATTTTTTATTCAAAAGTAGCCCAGATGTTGGGTCAAAGTACCACCAATCCAACGTTGGGTCAAACATTGTGTCAAATTGATATGACCCAGTAATTGGTTTATAAATGGCCCAGTATATTTTGACCCAATGAATGATACCGGGTATTTGTTAAAATCAACAGCCCAGGCAGTTAGGTCAAATGAAATGATTCAACTTTGATGGGACAAATTACTATTATTTTCGGTCATTTAAATGGCTACATGACACCAGTATTGTCTGATTAGGTTTCATGTTGTATTAGTTGACTCTCTACATATATTCACCCAATTTGGGAAGAACCTCCCACGTCTATGGATGATTTTCTTCAGCTGGCAGTCTCGTATGAGACCACACTAACACAATACAGTGTGATACTCACACCGAGCCTAGCCACTTGCTATCGTGAGGCTCGAATATATGCTAACGCCAGCAATGATTGCCAAGCCCAAACTTAAACTGGAATAAATGTGAGTTCAATTTAGACCGATAAACCATCAAATAGTTGACAGCGGACTGTTTTCAAACGTTGGACATTGTCCTTAAACGTTTATTCGAATCTTCCAGATTCCATTCTTTAACGATGGTTAACACGGAGGCATGCATAGTCGGCGAATATTACACTATTTTACTTTTAATTTCACCCTTTGATGTGCTTGTATGACGTATGGAATATAGTATAATGTTGCATGCATGTAGAGCAGTGGATGCACATGCATAAAACACATGGAAATTTATAAATTGTCCGTCAAATTCACCAAAACATCGTCACCATCGGCACATCAGCCGGTTATAGACTAAAGGGTTTCACGAAAAAATACCAGTGACCGTCGGGACGACAAGCCGGAGTTATTTGTATTATCATCAGTGTTAGTTAGTAATTACCTGCACGTTTTTAATATTATAAATGAACATGATGTTCCAATCTTGTTCACATAATTAATATAGGCCTAATTGTGAAATTTAATTAATGTTTTGCACGATAGTGTATATACCAGGCTACCATGCGGATATTACTGATATGGCTAGAGTGTGTGTGTGAATGGAGGGACAATATAGAACACGTGCGTATTAAGGCGTAGGTATACGTACAATTTAGCACATGCATTTTCCCATTATATCACACAGTATACAATGGCATGGCGATGGTTGGTACTGTTAATCATTATGCTGTGGTGCACAAGTGACTGTATTGGAAATAACCTCAAATAACTTCAACATGTTGCTTGTATTTTCAGAAATATTACGCAATATTATATCGCGAATAGCCGAACGCTGGGTCAAACCTTGTTGACCTAGCTGTTGGGTTATTTGAAATGGCCCAGCTGTTTGTACAGCTAATCCTTTACCCTACACAATTCGTCCCCTGTTTGGAGTAGTGAAGAAAGGGGTAAATAGTTATTTCGAGATATACTGGTTTGAAGATTTGTCAAATTTGAAAACACTTGGAAAAGCGTATTTTCATTTTATTGATACTAATTTAAATGAGAGTGAACAACTTAATTATAATTATTTATCCATGGTTTTGAGATATAAACGAATTATTTGTATTAAATTATCATTACAAATATATGCGTCCCTGCGCGAAATGAATTGTGTTACAATTGCATGGATTTTGCTAGCATGTCGTGGATTCCTCACACATTCATTAGTATTGTATGATAAGTTTATGTTGATAATATTATGTGGCAATATTTGTCAATTATCAATATTATAAGACATAACGCCACAAGTATTATTATAATTATACCAATTTTCAATTTTAGTGGAATATTATATTGTATAATGCATAAGTTTTGGTCGATGTATTGTAATTAACTGGTTGGTTGACATTGATTGAATGGAGGATAAATAACCAGGCCGTATATGTTTAATCTGAAGTTAATAGTAATATAATTTGTTATTAATTGATATTAAACCGATATACTATAAACTGACGCATGTAGACATGTATATATATTACCAATTACGAAGCCATGGTATCCCCGATGGGATATGGGTCGACGTTCCGCGACAGCCCGACAGTGCCCTAAAACACAACATGTTAACAGTTCAATAATATAATATACAACAAAGTCCCGCCATTAATTAATAATATATCCCAAATTGTAGTCCTCTTCATCCAGCGCAATCCTTGGAAAACGGTGTTTCCCCTCCTTTTTGATATATTTTGTGAATGTATTTTTAAATCACATTTTACGCTAGTTACATGTCACTTATGCCCGATCAGAAACTCACAGTATAGGTGTATATCGACCATCTTCATTTGGATTTATATCAAACCTTCCATCAAGCCATTAACGTATACCTATTATCTGAGTTCAATTCAGTCTCAATGCAGTAACATATGTCACATAAATAACATATTGGGCTATGCCATAGTCATATAATTGAATATTACATCAATAATTGAATATAATTGAACGAAATATATATATTTGAATGTTATTTCACCGAGATTATAATTATTAATTGTGAATGGAATTATTGTATCTAAATTGACGTTATGTTTAGTTTAAGCGTTTTGATTTTTCGCTAAAATAATACACATATTTATAATAAATTACTAGTACTGAGTTTGATATTTACATTTTAATTACATTACTTAGTGCAAATGAGCAATTTGTTGGTAACTGTAGCTTCAACCATCATAAAGTATACTGATAATATTTGTCCCTGCATTGGCGTGATTCAATCGATCAAAATAGTAAAATGTAAATAAATACTATGCGTAAATACTTACGCTACCACTGATTATATCACACCAAATAATAAGTTACTCTATATGAAGAGCTGAGTTCCAAATGGCGCTAACTCCAGTCTTTTGAGAAATTGAGTTAGTGGTCGTATACTGTTATCATGGTATCTATTAGTATGGCAAATATATATATATACACATATATATATATATATATACACATTTGAGCATGTCTCATGGAGGTCCGTTTATATTTATTTTAAGTGTGCGGTCAATGCACCAAATAGGCAGTGTATAATACTAATACTAATGTTTATTATGATTTACTTTAAGTAATTAGAAGTTATCTTCCAACCCCCCATTTTGGTTGTTATCCAAGAGTCATAGATTATTACACTTTAAAGTAATAATATTTCGAAAAGGCGTTAAGTCTAGTTTATTCAGGAACTTGAAAGGTGTAATTTAAGTATAATTACACGTCCTGAATTTCACCAACATATATGCTTTGGTATATGCTTTTCTTTTGTGTACTTTCATCTGAAATTAACAAATACTACTTCATTTAAAGCCGCTATTAAAATAATGTTATTTTTGTCCCCTTTCTCAAAAATGGAGTTAGCGTTTTTGTATAAATAAGTCCTTCATATCTTGATTAAATGTCGCAAAACTATACGTACACTATGTGCTCATAAGTATACTACGGTAGCAACTATCGTAAATTATAAGTTGGTCAAATCGGTCAAAGTAGTCCAACGTAACCGAGTAGTTGTTAGCGCAGCCTGTTAGAACCGAATATCGTTATACAGACTTGTATTTGATAGTCGGTTGACGGGTTTAAGTTAGAAGTGATATCGATCCATTGCTTTCTTATTTTGCATTTACGGATCTATATGTTGACTTTCATTATGTTTAGCAAAATAATAAAGAATAAGGGAATATGTTATAGATGCGATGTATTGGTTATTTTAAGCGTCATATTGTTTAATTTGAGTAGTTACTCGCCGCTGATGGTAGACCTTGTCAAGGTCCAGCGGCGATCGGTTAACTACTTCAACTACCTTTAATACCGGGTTGAATAATACACAGAGTGCGCCACATGAAGACCCGTCACCGACAATTTGTTTGTTTGTTTGTGTATAGTATTGCCATTGCGCCCGACTGACAGATCAGTGGGATATACAAATCAGAGGTATTTACTGATCAGAGGATATACATAACAATATACCAACAGTTAAAAAATAGACCATCCGTATTAGAGAAAGACAGATAGTCGGGAGACCTTAACGAGGTCTATGTCTAGACCGGCTCTGGGCCGAGTACATCCTGTCCAAAGGACCACATGCGCAGTCGCGGATCCAGGAAGGGGGGCGCCGTACACATCTTTGTAATGGAATTATCGGTGAATTGTGTAACGTCTATGCAAGAAAGTGAACAAATATGGGGGCGCCGACCCTGCGCCCCTGGATCCGCGCCTGATGCGTGACGGTAAGTTAACACTAATAAACCTTCGAAGGGGCAAGTACATTCATGCTAGGGTACGAATTCCCATACGATATGATGCAATTGACTCAGTGGTACCGGTAATGAGGGAGGGCGGAGGAAATCCTCAGATTGTGGTGGTATACCCCTCCCCCCGACGATATGTTGAATTCCCAGGAAAATTGCTTGTGCATATATCAATAATATGAACCATACTTGTGAGGCCTAGTCATGTAAAATATACTACTTTTGTAACGCGATTCGAGCTATAACCTTGTCCTTCTGGTTTTATACTGAAAGAGCGCTACATTGTAATCAATTACCAGGGAGTGTCAAATCGTGTGATACATTAAAACTCATCTATTCTCATTACACTATAATTAATGCATATTTTAATAACCACACCTGTATTTATATCTAAAATATTTACCATGTAAAGCACTTTGAGCTGTCACCTCCTGGTCTTAAGTAGGAAAAGAGCTATATAAATATTACTATTATTATTATTATATAAATATTTAATATTATTATGAATAGGATGCACTGTTCGAAATTTTCGGCATTAGTAAATGCCCATATCAGCATTGTATCACTATTTCAGACACCCTTCTGAGAATGTAGATTCCCCCCCCCATCCTATCGGGGACAAATCCTGGACGCCACCCACGATTTAACCTTAAATGTGATGGCCATCCGAGGACTGTTGTAATTTTAAAAAAACGTAAGGTTTCTCCTAGTGTGTTGGTCTATTAGTCGTATGACTAATATAGAGCTAACATCAATACAAGCCCGCCCTTTATTGTAATATGACCCATATGCCTATTTCAATAGGATATCTTGTTGCAGCACTATATGTTGAACATTTCAGGACGCCCTCTAAATATTGGAGTGTAACTTACTGAGCGCCCTGAATTATTTGGGAAAATTGTCCCCCGTCTATCTGTTTAAAGAGCCCAGTTTTTGTCAAAAATATAGAACACAGTTTGATGACCATAAACTTTCTATAGATTGACATGTCTTCGGCAGCTGCAGGGGAAGTGCTGTTAGCCATAATAATCGGCCTGGAAGGCTTATTTAATTTTACGACGCTAAGCGACCCCCGAAGTGGGAGTAGGATTAAATTACAACTTCACGTCGGGTGGTCATCCCATTGATAAATTTGAAGTCATCTGGTGCCCATGATTTAGGCAACACATGTATAATACGCTTGCCACGTATAGTGGCGCTCCGCTTATATAGTGTCTTACCAATATCAGTGTTGTAAACATATGTCACACTTTTGAAAGATCAATTATTGGTAACATGCGGCGAGTTCCGTCAAACCATGACATTATGGTAATAAATACTGTATGTAGGCTACATGGATCGCTGAGCGCAAAAGGCATTTAATCAGTTATGTTCATATGCCATTGGTCACTCTCCTCAATACATATGGCAATGTAGGAATAATAGCTATGAGTATAGCTCTGACGTTTGGGTATTTACGTGTGTATACTTGTTACAAGTTTCTTAAATGTATTGTGAGAGTGTATATTAACCATGGCCTTCCCCAATTGCGATTTTAAATTGGCTTAGATGCGACACGAAGGCACTTTTCCTTAGTAACTAATAAGAATATAAAAGTACGGTACTTATATTTTTAATTATGTTGTGAATTCAGAGATTTTAGATCTAGTTAGAGTTTTGGATACCGTTTGAAGTGGGTGCATAGCTCTTATATAATTGATGTAATATAATTGTATGTGACCAAAACGTGGCACTTTGTAATATATTTTACACATTGAAGGATACTTCCGGTACGATATGAACGGAACGTTCCCATATGAAAAGGGTGAGAACTAACTACTGCATCATTGGCCAAACTCTCCAACTCCCCCTACTCCTAGCCCTGACCCTCCAATCGCCAACCCCACCAGTCCTCTTAAAATCCCTCTGAACACAGTCCTTCCATCTCAAACGAGGCCTCACCCTCACCCTTCGGCCTACTTCAACGTGCGACATCGCCCTTTTCGGGAGACGTTTTTACCACCCTACCCCTTAACATCTATACGCTCTCCTCCGTCCGATCTCTGTGTCATTTTAATTATAAGTTTCCTTCCACCATGATCATCCAGTGTTATTAAGTGTTATTAAGTGTCATTAAGTGTAAATATGGGACACGAGAAGTTCACACCACTTAATGGGTTGACTCAATAATAGGAATAATAGAGCGCCCTCTTCTTATTTATGGTGCCAAACGGGAGATTAAAATTGCTGGTATATATTTAAACACACTTAGGTCTATACTCTCAGACTCAAATTGTTTGTCAATTATAATCATATGATATAATCCTATCGTGGGGGTACTGCCTGATGCTTTAATGTTGATTGGCCTAATTTGAAGCCATGCCCAATAATCAAAGTATTACAATTGTTACCAGATGAAATAGAGATAATTCAATGAACTACAGTAGGCCTATATATCTCATTATATTTTAAATACACCAGAACACATGTTACCAGTTGAAAAAATGGAAAATAATAAGTATTATGGACCCTGCCCATATAATATGGAAAAATAAATAAATAATGGATATGACCGAAAAGTTATCCCCGAATCATTGCATTGT